>LNAC01000270.1:1117282-1230897 GCA_002007465.1 Ailurus styani | reverse complement strand
AAAAAAAAAAAAAAAAAAAAGATCCCATACATAGGAGATAAGGGTATGACATAAACAGTTCTAAGCATATGGGACGTAATATAGTAAAACAGAAAGATGTGGAGCTTACATCACTACTTGAGTTGCAGGTAGAAGTAATATACTATTATAAACTATTTTATCAACGGACCAGTAAATAATATAACTTTGGATAGAGATGATTATAAAAGAAAAGAAACCAGGGTGGTGGCTGGATGAATGGTGATGGTGGGAGGCGACCATGGGCAGGCAAGAAGCAGTCTTGGTTAGGGTGGCCAGAGCAGGCTTCTCTGAGGACCCCAAATTTCCCTGGAACCCTGTGAGCTGAGGGAGCCAGCCATGCAAAAGAATATTCTAAGCAGAAAGGTGGACAAGGAGAAAGGCCCTGGGGTAGGAAGAGTCTTGACAATTTTTAATCAAAGCAAGACAGATTCTGTGGCAACAGTGCAGTGTTAAGGTGGGGCTGTGGGAAGTGGGTCAGGAGAGACAGGTGGGGCAAGATTATGTAGGATAATGTCAGACTCTATAATGTATTGCATCGATTTTGAATTTTATTCTAATAGTATGTGTCCCAAGCAGCAAAATGACATGGGAAGATTTGTATTTTAAAGCATGCCCTGAGGGTGCTTGGGTGGCTCAGTTGGTTGAGCGACTGCCTTTGGCTCAGGTCATGATCCTGGAGTCCCGGGATCGAGTCCTGTGTTAGGCTCCCTGCTCAGTGGGGAGTCTGCTTCTCCCTCTGACCTTTTCCACTCACATGCTCCCTCTCTCATTCTCTCTCTAAAGAATGCTCTGAAACTTGGCTAGAGAGGAGAAAGAGACAGCAAGGAGCCAACCCGGAGACTATGACATTGATACAGGTGGGAGCTGAAGGCACCTCAGGCCAGGGTAGCAGTCATGGGAGTAACAAGCAGTTCTTTCTTTCTGTTATTTTAATGGAATGTTTCTAAGGCATAAGTGGAAGTTTTTATTGGTAGATTATATGTGGGATTTAAATAAATATAAGGACCAAAGATCCTTCTTAGGTTGTTGCCTGACATGCCTGAGTGAAAGGTCACCATATATAGCCATTAGAGACACTGGAAAGTAATGTGCTAGAGAGACATGACTCTCAGCCATGCATGTATGGTGTTCAAAGGCACATACTTGAGTAGGATTATCAAAGGTGCGATGACAAGAGAGAGCGCAAGAGTCCAAGGACTGAGCTCTGGGGGGTCTCTACCATGTAGAGGTCAGAGAAGGGAGAAAAATCTAGAAGAGGAGACTGAGGAAGAGTGCCCCACTAGGTAGACAGACAACCAGGGATGCTTGCAGACCTGCAATCAAGTGCTCAAAGTGCTTCAAAAAGTAGAGTGAGTGCCTGTGTGAGAGTCTGCGGTGGGTCAGGTGAAAGGGGGAGGAGACTCTGCTTAGATATGGCAAGATTGAAACCATCTGTTGAAAAGGCCATTTTAGTGAAGTATTGCTGATGAAAACCTGAAGAGAGAAGATCCTGTGGATCTCAGAGGCCAGGAAGTAGAAACATGAGCACAGAAACTCTTTCAAATGTGTGTCTATGAATTCAAAGTAGAACATAGAAGGTAAACTTTCCAGTTTTGAGTCCCTGAATTCTATAGACTAATTTAATATCTAGTTTAGTAGATAATCTTTTCTGAGGGAAGAAGGGGGTTTTGAATCTGGGGGCTGAAAATCTGAGATCCAGCATAGTTAGGTGTGGGAGAACTCTCTCTTCCAGGGGGCAGTCAGCTTCTCATTTGTCCTCACATGGTGGGAAGAGCAAAAAGACAGTTCTGAGGTCCCTTTTCTAAGGGCACTAATGCTATCCCTGAGGGCTTTACCCTCATGACTTAGTCACCTCCCAAAACCCCACCCCCTAACACCATCGCATTGGAGGTGGGATTTCAACATACAAATTTTGGGAGGACATAAACATGGAATCCACACAAGGGTTGATGATATTCTTTTCATATATCACTTCATATCCTGTTCACCCTGGATGCTTAATGATTGCCTTTGGACTGATTGACCTGACTTAATGGTAAAGGTCAGTGCGGATACTTTTTTTTTTTTTTTCATTCCTTTAATAGAATTCTGTTAGTGCCTCTCTTTTCTTTTCTCTTTCTGTCTCTCTCTCCCTCTTAATATGAGCAAATACTGTAGTGACTTATTTGAAAGACCTCTTTTACTTTATCTTCAATTTTGTGTCCCAGGAATGGGGCCCTGAGTTAGCAAGCAAAACCTGATCCTTTTGGAGCTGTGGCTCCCCAAATATTGTGCACACTGGCAAGCTGTACCTTAATAGTTCCTCATAGCACACTGTGCCAACAGCTCATGGATCAAGTACTCCCTAAACAGTAATATTCCTTGACATGATGGATCATTATAGTTTCATTATAGTCTTTTGAGTCAATGATGTGGGAAGAATGGGCTATCATTTTTAGCCCCTTGGGAAAAGAGCTATTTTGCTTCCCCAATGGAACCACCTGCCATTTTTTCCATGTCCACCATTTTAGAATTTCTCCCTCAGACTCTAGCACCTGTATTGGGATATAACATCCAAGGAACAACATTTTTTACTGACTATTTATCAAGGAGATAACTATGGCTTTTACATTTTTCCAGTGTATTTATGGTGTGAGGAAAGAGCACTAAACCGATAAATCAGAATAGTTGGAAGTTGGGTGGGAGTGTAGTCATGCTATTTGTTTTGTGATTTAGAAGAGTAACTACTTAATAATGATTAATAAGTAGACAGAGATAGATATATATGCATACAAACACACGTGTGCATGTGTGCACATGAACATTCACACATACATATGCATGCATCTATCTATCCATCTATCTACCTACCTACCTACTTATCTAACTATCTGTAGTTTGCATCCTCAAACCCTTAGTAACACAATGTTTGACTCCTAGCAAGGATACATTCATGCTAAGGAGTCCTTATGTGAAAGAATTACACAAAGTATTGTCCCTATCTAGTTCATAGTATCAGTGTGAGACCTGGCAAAGATGGCAGTGTGAGAGTAAATCCAAATGCAAAAAGCTACACATGCATAAGAGTTTGGGCTATTCACTGGATTATAGTGACTGAACAGAAATTTCTTCCATAAACATTTCTGATAATCTATTATTTGCCTGGAACTATGCAGGGCAGTAAAGATGGGGGGGGTAACTGCTCAAGGTGTTCTAAGTATATAGACATAAGTCTTCCTTTTGGGCATGGAAAAAAAGTTGGTTAATTTCCAAAACAAGAGTGGCTTCAGCTGCAAGACATAGAAATTCTGCTGACAGAGGCTTTTACTTGCTACAAGAGAATATTTGGTAGTAGAGGGTGGCCTTTGAAGTAAAATTGTATTCATACATTTATCTCATTGGATGGTTATTTCTTTGAGTTCCCTCTTTAAGAGTAAAAATAGGAACCCTTCATAATTGTAGAGTGTTTTCAACTAAATATAGTACTTTCATATAATTAGCTCATCCAGTGCTCATGATAACCCTGAAATCTTGTCACCTTGTTTTTTACAGATGAGGAAGTGATCTCCAAATCATGAAGAGCATCATCTAGGGTCGCTAAGTTGATAGTGAAACTAGAACTTGAACCTGGATCTGTTTGATGCTGCCTTCAAAAGTCACACATACTTGAATACATTCTTTGCACTTGCTAATGGTTTCCTAAATTTGCCTTGTCATTGAACTCACTTGGTGGAGTGCTGCTAGTCACTGGTGGATGTTGGTAACATCATTGGAGCTATGTCTGGAGGTGCTCTGCTGAACCAGGTAGTTACCTGTTACTTACTTGACTCTGAGAAAGTTAGAGGGTCCAGCAATGTGGGGTGATTTGGTGGAGAGGAATACGCATGGGCTTTGTTTACCGAATGTGATGGAATTATTTCAATACCTTACTTAATAAATAGTGCAACCACACCAGAGAGCTCTGACTTAATTTTAGCTCTTCTTAGGGAAACTTAAAAAAAAAATCTCCAGACACCTGCTGTGAAGGTATTGATGAAGCAGGCATTGAATAAAGCTAGGAAATAAATATGTCTGTGTGTTTATTTCTACAGAATTCTGGTACATTCTGGGATCAAGCGAATTCTAGAAACAGTGGTGTCATGCTGAGTGTGGGTTCTGGAATCAGACTTCCTGAATAAATCCCAGTTATGTAACCTGAGGAATATTACTTAACCTTTTTAAGTCTCATTCTTCATCTTTAAATTTAGGATAATTATGGTGAATACCTCACAGGGTTGCTCAAAAGATCAAGGTTAACCAATCTATATAAAATGCTAAGTACAGTCACTACTGAATCTCTGTGAGCAGCCAATAAATATTGGCTATAAAGACGTAATGTGAGCTGTATAAGTGCCTGTCTTCTAGCATAGCCCTTGTCCACATTTATGGAGTGTCTTTGAAGCTAAGTTTCTCATGGGAAGATAAACTTGCTGCCCTTTAAGTATTGTGAAATACTATTTGAATCATTTACGAATGATAAAAAAAGGATTTATTTATTTATTTAAAATATTCAGTCATTGATTTATTTATTTGTTTGTTTGAAAGAGAGGGAGCATGCAAGCAGGGGGTGGGGCAGTGAGAGAGGGAGAAAGAGAGAAGCAGATTCCCTGCTGAGCACAATCCCATGACTCTGAGATCACAACCCAAGGTGAAATCAAGAGTCAGAAGCTCAGTTGAACCACCCAAGTGTCCCAATGAAAAATGGATTTAAAGCAGTGGTTCTCAACTCAGAAAATCTAGGGAGAAAGTTTGTCACTCTCATCCCACCCTCAGCAAAAAGTACACATGCACCAGGGAAAGAAATATTTTGTACAGTTTGGGGGAGGTTCTCAAGTTCTGAGTCCTTGAATTATTAGACCTTAAGTTACTTTAAGAGTCAATTATCTCTCATATATATATATTTTAATGTGAAGTCTAAAACAATTGGGAGATCGTGGGTTCTGTGGTCAGCAGAAGAGTGGCTCCCCATAGATGCTCAGGGTTAGTCCTTGGAACCTGTGAGTATGTTTCCTAACAAGGCAAAATAGACTTCATAGATGTAATTGAATTAAGAATCTTGAAGTAGGGGATTACCTTCTAGATTACCCGGATGAGTCCAAACTCTGGGACCTTAAAACTGAAGGACCCTTCCCTGTTGAGCTTAGAATGAGAGGGAAATGTGAATACTGAGAACGGTCAGAGAGACACAATGTTGTCGGCTTTAAAGATGGTGGAGGGGACCGTAAGCCAAGGAAAGTAGATGGCCTCTAAAAGGCAAGGGAACAGATTGGCCCCCTAGAGCCTTCAGAAAGGAATGTGACCTAGTCTGATACCTCGATTTTATCACAGTAAGGCCTGTGTCAGATGTCTGGCATACCAAATGGTAAGAGAGTAAATATGTATTGTTTTAAGACACTACAATATGACCGAAGCTCATTAGTGTTGCCACTAATGATGATGACTCCTTTTCTTGCCTGGACATCTGTGAGCAAAAGGCGTCAAGTAACCAGGTGGCAGCCATGACTTTTAATCCAGTGAGACTTCTGCTGCGACCCTGGTGAAGATGTGCTCCCTTTGAGATTGGGAATCACTCACTCAGCAGCCTAGGACTGCAGGGAGGGGAAGCAGACATTCCTTCAATGGTCACTGCGAGGGATGATAAGTGAACCCGTACTTGCTTCCATCACTTGATTCCTAAACCCATGTCTCTTTCCTGTTGAAAACACAGTACCTGCAGAGGTCTCTGAGGCAGAGCATGTGCTGCATTTTAGAGGATGGCTTCCTGTTCCCACGGAGTATTACTTCTGAGCTGATGCTTTGGCTGTGCCTTCAGCAAGCTGTGTCAGAGCTCTATCAGGCCAGCAGCTTCTGTGTAATGTAGCATGTAATATCACACTGGGTCCTGTGATCAATGGCTCATTCCCATACCGCTTTTATTAAAATGTGAGTTCCCTGTCTGAGTTTTTGCAGGGTCAAGTGCTGGTGGCTTTAATACTCAAGAACATGGGCGCCTGGGTGGCTCAGTGGGTTAAAGCCTCTGCCTTCAGCTCAGGTCATGATCCCAGGGTCCTGGGATCGAGACCCGCGTCGGGCTCTCTGCTCAGCGGGGAGCCTGCTTCCTCCTCTCTCCTCTCTCTCTGCCTGCCTCTTTGCCTACTTGTGATCTCTCTCTGTGTCAAATAAATAAAATCTTTAAAAAAAAAATACTCAAGAACATGAATAGTGGTAGTGGCTGAAGCCCTCTACACAGGAAAGACAAATTCATACACAGAACACAAGCCTATTACTTTGAGAATGAACCACTAGCCCTTTCAGGATGGTTGATAGGGTGAACTTGACATGAAGAGTTCATTTAGTCTTTTTAAGAAATGGTGCCCTATGGGCGCCTGGGTGGCTCAGTGGGTTAAAGCCTCTGCTTTCGGCTCAGGTCATGATCTCAGGGTCCTGGGATCGAGGCCCATATCAGGCTCTCTGCTTGGCAGGGAGCCTGCTTCCTCCTCTCTCTCTCTCTGCCTCTCTGCCTACTTGTGATCTCTCTCTCTCTCTGTGTCAAATAAAGAAATAAAATCTTTAAAAAAAAAAAAAAAAAAGAAAGAAATGGTGCCCTACTGGGGGCTCAGCCTCAGTCACTGTTGCTAACAGGTTGGTTGTTGGCAGTGGGAAGAGCTAGTCATGGACCAGTTGTGTAGCTCCCATTTTTTTGCCACCATAGATATTTAATTAAGGTGCCCTTCATGCCATCATTTGCATGGCTACCGACAGAAGTTGCCTGTTATCAATGATTCAAATTAGTTTATCTACTTACTAAGGCCTTTTTCTACAGTGGATGCTCTCTGTTGAGCATTAATGTGTAATACAGAGACTTTACACTCCCTGCCCACCCCAGTGTATCCATCCATATGTATTCACCCAAACCTCCTTACTTTCAGTCTTGCAATCCTTCCCATCTAAGCCCTTACCCAGCTGTCCAGGCTACTCAGCACTGCCAGTGCCCTCATATATATTCTAACCTTGCATCACTTCTCCTTCCACACAAAGTGGATGACATGGTGCCCTGCCTAAAACCCTACCCTGGGAAGATTGTGAATATCACTGTTTTTACGGGACTACCTCTGAGTGAGGCTGTAAGGCAGCCAGCTTCCATTTTTGACTTGGAGCTGCATACTGAGTGTGCATCTGTTAACCAAGTTCAGGTTTTGTCTTGCTCCTTTCACAGGTCAATTAGGTATTTTTTGGCTTCTCGCTCTTATTTATCAGCCTTATAGGTTTGTCTTAATTTCATTAATACTTTCAAATAATCAAAACTGTTGGGGTTTTTCTGTTAATATCTAATTTTTTATTTCATTAATCCCCTCTCTTGTTTTGATTGCTTCCTTTGTTCTACTTTACATTTGATTTATTTGTGTGTGTGTGTTTCTTAAGTTATAATCTTAGACAACTCCCTAGACAGCATTCTTCTTTTCTATTGCATGCATTTAAAGTTATTGATACCTCTTTCAAATACCAATTAAACAAAGCACTACAAACTTTGGTGCTGTTAGTATTTTTAGGTGTTCTCTCAGTTACTGAAGGAGAGATGTTAAAATCCCTGTCTTTTATTGTAGATTTGTCTATATGTCCCTTTAGTTCTGTCAATTTATGCTCTGTAAAACTTTTTAAAACTCTTATTAATTTAATACATATAACAACAGATTTGCCCTCTTGGTTAGTGTAATCTTTAATCATTGTTAAATGCATCAATTAGTGATACTTTTATTTGACATGCATTTTGATTAATACAGTCACAGCATCTTTTTCACTCAATGCTTTTACAATATATATTTTTCTATCCTTTCATTATCAACTCGTCTGAAGTTTCTTATTAATAACCTGTAACTGCATCTTGCTTTTTGTACAATTTTACAACTTCTGCTTTTTAATTGGATTATCTCTTTATTTTTAATATAAATATTTATATGTTTGGGCTTCATTCTACTGTAATTGTTCATTTTTTTTCTATTTATCCCATTTACTTTTTATTCCTCTGTTTCTCCTTTCTTCTGCTTTTCAGTTATTTGTTAGGATCCTATTTTAATTCATTGACTTATTTGTTACATATCCTGTGCCTTTTAATGGTTGCTCTAGATATTACAACATGCACACTTCACTTCAAGTAAAATTACAGTACCTCAGGAAAAATTAAGATTCTCGTAATAGTGTATTTCCATTTCACCTGTCCCACCCAGGACAAGGGTGAGGGGAGTGGGGGCATGGCATACATATGACCTGAAGGTGAGTGCCTCTTTAACTTTGAGTCCTAGATGCCTCACCCTGGTCTTGGCCCTCTTCCCACCTGAGTGGTGAGTGTTTTATGCCATGGACTCACACTGCTATTATGCTAATCGTAAACATTTAACAGTCTTTAAGGAAATTACATAAATATGTGTGTGTGTGTGTGTGTGTGTGTGTGTGTGTGTGTGTGTGTGTGTGTGTGTAATAAAAAGGCATATTGACTTTTGTTACTTTCCTTTCCTTTCTGCTGATCTTTCATGTGGTATCTTTAAGTATTCTTTTAGTGTAAATTAATTGTAGGTAAACTTTCTCACCTTCTGTCTATCTGAAAATATCTTTGTTTTGCATTTTTGAAGAGTCATTTTGCTATATAAATAATTCTAGATAGACTTTATTTGTCTTTCAGCACTTTAAAGTTGTTACAATTTGATGTTAAATACATATGTGTGATTTCCTTTGTAATCTTGCTTGTGATTCACTGAGGTTCTTGGTTCTGTGAGATGGATGTCTTCCAGAAATTTTGGAAGAGGACTGGAAACCCTCTGATTCTTTCTTTCCCTCTTTCCTACTGATATCCCAAATACATGTGTTATATCATTAATGCTGCACCAAAGGTCTTGAATATTGGATACCTTTTCTCTTTCATCTCCTTTTCTCTTTGTGTTTTATGTTAGGTAATGTCTACTGACCTGTCTTCATGCTCAGTGATCCTTTCCTTTGATGTGTCCATACTGCTTTGAAGCCCTTGAAATAATACCATGTTTTTCATTTCCATCATTTCATTTAATTGTTTTTATTAGTTTTGCCTCTGCTGAAACTCTCCATATGTTCATACATGCCACACTTTCTCACTAGATTTTTAAATATATTTTTCATGTTTATTTTGAAGTCATAATTTGTTAATTTCAACATTAGGACCAACATCAGGGTTACTTTCTTTCTTGATCATGAGTCACATTTTCTTGTTCTTTTCACAAATTCCTAACTTTTAATCATATGCAAGACATACTGTGTGAAATATAGAAGGAAAGTGAATAAAATTTACCTCTGGAAAACACATCTTCTTCTTTCAGGATGCTTGTGACTTGGCTTGAGTTAAACTACTCTGAAATTGAACTGAGTCTGGCTACTATGTGGAGATTGAAGTGAGAGTAGTAGCAGGAAGGACACATAGAAGACTTTTTTGTTCTCCTGAAGGAAGAAAATGGTGAACAAAATCAGGGTGTTAGCATTAGAGAGGACAGTGGTTGAATCTGTGATTAATTTCAGATTCGAGCAAGGATAGGCAGAAAGGAGAGGACACTGTGAAGGAAAAGCTGCCGGACCCTGAGACAGAATGGATGTTCAAGGTGGAAAGGATGGAGGGACTGAGGAAGAATGGTCACAGGGTTTACCTACTCTGCCTCTTCAGGGCTGATCACATGATAAACATGTCACTCATGTTTTCCAAAGGCCTAAACATAAACAATAGCACGTAAGAAGTGCACAGAAACTGTCCACTAAAGAGCACAAGTTCAGACTGATTTGAAATACTTTGCAAAACACCCTAGTGTTCCCCAAGGTCTCTTTGACTTGCTACATCTACCAATACACTGCTAAATAAAATATATAAAGTTACTTCATGGGGAGCAGAGACAACAGAGCTACTGGTTATAATATCCTGCCAAAGAAGTCACCTCCCAGTTACACACTATGGCTTGCTTAACTAAAGTCTGTAAACAGAAAAGCCACACTGACCTTGATGAATCCCCACTTGTAGTTCTGAGACATCTAAATATTTCAAACCCCTCATGCACACCATAATCCTGCCCAGTAAGTAGCAAATATTTCTCAGTATTTTCTTTGCTCAAACTGCATTATACATTTCTGGACTTACAGATCATAACTCTCCAATGACTTGCTACCTATGCGTGACAAGCAGGGAGATTAGCAGAGAAAAGAACTGACAAAAATGCTTGCAGAAAGACATATCCATTCTTAGTAGGATAGAGGGTATTTGAGGGGTGATTTTCAGTGTCCAAAGATGAGGGAGGCAGGTAGAAACTGGATTGGGTGTACAGGGTCTGGGATTATTAAACTGCTTTATGTCAAACCCTCTGCTTTCCTCCAACTACTAGCCCCTTTTTTGGCTGGTTGGCTGTGAATTCTTCTGGCCACATATTTTCCCTTCTCCTCTTCATTTCCAAGTATTAGTAAATTACTCAAGGAGGGGCAGTTACTGGGCTCATGGCAATCCTCATTTAAAACCTGCAAAGGCACACACTAAAGGAATTGCCACCTCTCTTACAATTAAAACCAACATCCTCAAAGTTGTCCCTGACAGACATGATTATGTAGGGGTTCTAGCTTCTGACTGCCTCTACTTCCACTCTTAACACCTCCTCACAGAGCCTGCAAGAGGGAGCTACATAGCTAAAGAGAGGCAGCATCTTTGTCTCACATCTGCTGAAGAATTCCTTTCTGAAGCCAGGGATTTTTCTTGTAGTTCTTCCTTCATTTGTAAAAACTATTCTCACTGTCCACCAAAATTAGGTTATGTCAGCATAAGTTTATCCAGATAAGCACAGTGTAAGCCCAAAAGTTATCCTAGAGATACTACAGACACTACTAGAGTGAGGATTGATAAATATGGGTGCCCATGAGAGTAGAGTGTCAACTTCTAAGAGTGGCTCCCATGCAGATAATCCTTCATATTCCACATATTCACAACTCTCCACAATAACTACCAATTTACTAAGTGCTTAGTCAAGGAGTTATGTCTTCAGTTGAAGAACACACTGTGGTCTAACAATCCTGCCTATGTGAATTGCTGAGAAAAGGGATACCACACACCACAGGGAACCATGGGGACTTCCAGTAAGACAGGGTTCAGAGGGGCTTATAGGATTTGGGCTTGTGTTAGCTGATTTCAAGGAAGGCTCATGGTGGGAGTTTGCTGTCATCTGTTCCTATCAGGAGTTTCTAGTAATACTACGATTGGATATCAATAATATCTATGTAGGATGTTGAAGGAATGAAGTGGTTCACCAATAGCCTATTTAGCGTAAGGCCAGAGCACCTCAGGGAAGAGTGCTGTCTGTCACAACTTTTTTTTTTTTTTTTTTTGGTTCTCTCTTTCGATCAAAGGCAGATTAGGTCAACCATCAGATTTTTATTCATAGTATCCAGATTTTCATCATCATCATCTACTTCAGAGACCACTTTTTATAATGTGGAGTTAGTTCCTTCTACTTCTTGGTTACAGGATAGACTAAAAATGTCTATACAGTTGCATTTAAGACTCTGAACAAGAGGCATTGGCCAACTGTAACACAATTACCAGAAATAAAATGATTATTAGCTTTTGTAGGAGATCCTGAACCCAGTAAATTAGATTACCAAGCCCAGCCCATGAAAACATATCTCAAAGTCCAGGTAGGTCTGTACTGCAGAGCCAGATGGCTTTTTCTTTTATCCCACCCACAGACTCTTCTGCTTGACTGGCATATTTATATAGATTGCAGCTAGATGTGTTTCCAGAACAAACCCTTCTTTGGCTAGCTCAACGAACATATGGCTATGTGATTGTTCATTACAATTTTTGTTTGTCAAGCCTTCAAGGAAGATGCTGCAATACATATGACTTTTGCTAGGGTCACAGATGACTTTTGAATCTCTTTTCTCCAATTGTATTATTCCTACCACTGAAGTTTAAGCTCCCTATTGAGTAGGGCTCAAGCTGAATCTTTCTTTTTGGACCATGATATGGTGACTAGGAGGGCCAGTTAAGTCAGCTATATGAACATGAGTGATCATTTTCAGGAAATCTCCCCAGACATTTCTGGAAATTCCAGCCTGTGATTTCATAAACAGTTTTCTTTTAGAAGTACATACTTGTAACTTGATGCAAGCCGCCAGACTGGCTTTTTGGACAGAGCTATAAGCATAAGTTGGCATCTAACCAGAAAACTTCTATCACCTGTTTGGAAAGATGAGAAAGCATGAAATAAAGCATTTCACTTTTATAGAAAGGAAAGATAACGGGCTTTTTGATCATCTACTCTGTGCCACCCACTGAATAAGACACTTCATACTCATCTATTTTAATTCTCTCAGTGCCTTTATGAGGTTCATATGCTCAATTTTCAGGAAAAAAAAGATAGACTGGACTCTGTTTCTTGTGTGATTTTCTGTCATGTAAATTATGCCTCCATCTTTTGGAATAAGAATCCATAATTAACCTTCTCCATGTCAATGGAATTCTTATAAAATTAATTTCATGCCTTATCTAGGGATGAATGTATGGCCCAGAACTGACCAGTTATAATGGTTGTTTTGATGAGGCACATGAGACTCAAATTGTTCTATTCAGAGTGAATCCTAACAATGTTTTTTTGAACATATAAGAGAGAGAAGATTTTTTCCTTGTGGGAGTCTAGGCAATGGGTACAGTGTACATGTGGTGCTACCATCTGAAAAGCCCTGCTGGAGAAAACCAAAGAAGACAAAGCAGTGATGGAGAGGTGTGAAAGTGAATCATCTGAATACATGTGAAGATGAACACAGCTGTGCATGAAACTATTTTCTACTTGACTTCACAGTTATGCAACCCAGCCAAACCTTTCTTTGTTTGTTTTCCTGTTAGCAATTTGGGTTGAGTTTTTCTCACTCAAAACCTGCAACAGTATGGTCCATTATAGGGGGAAGTGGGGAGGGTGATCAAGGTGAAATTTATTGCATGAATCATATCTAGTATTAGGACTACTGGGGTTTAACAGATGAGTTTGGCTTGGAAGTCCAGGCTCTGTCCATGCCTGGTGGCACAGTAAGGGAGGATGAGACAGGGTTGTGTAAGCTCAGGTGAAAAGGAAGCTTCATGAAGAGGACACAAAGGATTAGGGATTCTTTGATAAACTAGGGTGAGTAGAACGTCCTTTGGCATTTTTCATTGTGCTATTTTGTCCCTGGCAATCACAATCAAACTTGCCTCTCTTTGTGGCAGGGACACCATTCTAAGGACAAAGGCATGTGGTATCAATAACCTTGGAGGCAAGACACATTACTCATGTGTTTTGTAATCACTGGATTTTGAGGTGGTCAAGCCTATTCAAGAGCAATTTTTTTAAAGGTTTTGAACCAGCCCAAGGAGAAATACAGTTTATATCACAGACTCACAAGCTCCCCATTAATTATATTAATTTTACTTTATTTGCCCAATAGTTAGCATTCTAACATATAGAATATTCCCAATAAATACGTGTTAAACAAATACATAGATTAACTAATTCTATCAGGGCCATAACCTCCAAATACCTGTTTCTCGGCTGTTGGCTATCAATTTCCCAAGTTCAGATAGTACTGAATCCTTTTAGTGATAAATGGCCTCATTGTCCCTTCAACTGTAGATCAAGGGACATCTGTCTTATAGAAAAGCAGAGTCCAATATCCTGACAGTCCAGATTTCCATTACACTCACAAGTACAAATGTGGATCACTCCCTAAAGGTCTGTGGATAACAATATGCTCTCCTTTCATGAGGCAAACAGGGCAGCAGACTTAATATATAAATGATGACCCAAAAGCAAGGTAATTTGGAACTATTTCATAGCTGATGAGCCATTATTCCTCCCTATCATCAATGCATCTAAAACAGGCTCTCCTATCACCTTGTTCAACCTCCATCATAAAATTAATTACCTCTGGATAGACCCCATTTAATTGCTCATAAAATTGATCTTACTTTTCAGATTTTATGGGAGCTAGTATGTCATCAACAAAACTGCCTAGAATAAATGGGATGCTCATTATCTACTTTGGAATAAAATAAAACAAACCCATGATGGATGTGGGAGCCTTTGGCACCTGTGTCTCTTGGACTATAATGGATCCTCATAGGCAGTTATATAGCACCCCTAAAGATCTTTGCTGAGAACCATCTTCCTTTAAAAAAAAATAGCGGTAAAAACCTTTTCAATTAGAAAATTACATGTACTTCATTTCAAAAAGTGCAAGGGCTTGTGTAATCATTCCTGCATTTTGTTTTGTTTGTTTTGTTTTCAGTAATCCAAGAGTCATTGTTTAAGCACCACACCCAGTGTTCCATACAATACATGCCCTCCTTAATACCCACCACCAGGCTCACCCATCCCCCTATCCTCCTCCCCTCCATTACCCTCAGTTTGTTTCTCAGAATCCACAGTTTCTCATCTTTCATCTCCCCTTCCAATTTACACCAATTCACTTTTCCTTTCCTTCTCCTAGAGTCCTCCATTTTATTCCTTATGTTCCACAAGTAAGTGAAACCATACGATAATTGACTTTCTCTGCTTGACTTATTTCACTCAGCATAATTGCCTCCAGACCCATCCATGTTGATACAAAAGTTGGGTATTCATCCTTTCTGATGGCTGAGTAATATTCCATTGTATATATGGACCACATCTTCTTTATCCATTCGTCTGTTGAAGGGCATCTCGGTTCTTTCCACTGTTTGACAATTGTGGACATTGCTGCTATGAACATTGGGGTACATATAGTCCTTCTTTTCATTACATCTGTATCTTTGGGGTAAATACCCAGCAGTGCAATTGCAGGGTCATAGGGTAGCTCTATTTTTAGTTTTTTGAGGAATCTCCACACTGCTTTCCAAAGTGGCTGCACCAACTTGCATTTCCACCACCAGTGTAAGAGGGTTCCCCTTTCTCCACATCCTCTCCAACACTTGTTGTTTCCTGTCCTGTTGATTTTGGCCATTCTAACTGGTGTAAAGTGATATCTCAGTGTGGTTTTGATTTGAATTTCCCTGATGGCTAGTGATGATGAACATTTTTTCATGTGTCTGTTAGTCATTTGTATGTCTTCTTTGGAGAAGTGTCTGTTCATGTCTTCTGCCCATTTTTTGACATGATTATCTATTTTTGGGTATTGAGTTTGAGGAGTTCTTTATAGATCTTGGATATCTACCCGTTGTCTTTATTGTCATTTGTGAGTATCTTTTCCCATGCAAATGGGTTGTCTCTTTGTTTTGTTTACTATTTCCTTTGCTATGCAGAAGTTTTTATCTTGATGAAGTCTCAAAAGTTCATTTTCACTTTTGTTTCCTTTGCCTTTGGAGATGTGTCATTTATTTATTAATTCATTTATTCAATCCAGGGGCAGCGTGGTTATGGAAAGGACATGCAACTTGAGGTTGGGAGAACCTGAATTCTAATCTTACTTCCTGCATGTAATAACCATTTCCCTCAGAAAAGTAACCATCTCTCAACTGTAGCTTTATCCTCAGCATATTAAGCCCACTGATATTTATTCCCTAGAATGTCATTAGGTTTGAATGAGATCATGAACACAAAATATCTAATAAAGATCCTGGCCCAAAGAAGACACTTTATCCGTGTAAGATGCTATCATCCTACTACTATGTCTATTAACAAGCCAACCAGAAAACAAACATGCACTGAAGTGAGGCAACATGATAGAAAGAGGATGGGTTTTGGTGGATCAGTGTTTAGATTCTGTGATTTTAAACCTGTATATCCTTAGGTGAGTTACTTAATCTCTCTTGTCATCCCTATCCTCAGCTATAATTGGGAATTTTAACATATAACCCACAAGATCAGATGAGGTGGTGGCTGACCATCAGCCCAGAGTAGAGTTTATTTTAGAGATCTTACGTGTTTGATGACTCTGCCTCAGCCTCACATTCCTCTCCCTTTCTGAGTGCTGGGGCTGAAGCTCCTACTGTACACCTGGGATTTGCTTAAATTGCCTGGAGATATGGACAGAAAGGCAGGATTCTGACCCAGGGAAAAGGGCATTGATGCCAGCAGAGCTCAGAAATCTGATAACTCTTTCCCATTCTCAAGTGAGGACTGGCCCAGGAACCTGGGCTGGCCAAACACCCAATCCCAGTTTGCTGGCCTGGGACACACCTTTTCTATTCTGTCCTCTGAAGCCTCATGATCTGTTACTCACCTCCTCAAACTACAAGTGTCAGTTAAAGGGATTTACTTCTCTCCTTCTAAGATCACTTTTTCTCTTTGAACACAAACATTTACCCATGTGGTTCCATCAGCCTAGGACACTAACATTCTGCTTCTACTTTACCATTCACTTAAATATTTATATTCACCTTCATAGGTCAGAGTAGGTGCCATAGCCTCCTGGAATCTTCTTCTAACCCCCAAGTCTAGGTTACAAGCCCTTTTCTTCAACATGTCCTTCCCATTCCACAATGCTACACTGTCCAAGGAGAGCCTGTCTGTCTAGTGCTGATTTACAAACAGACTATGTGAACTTACATGTCTGTGCTATTCATCTCTGTATGTTCAGTGTGGGCTGTCAGTGAAGTCTTGCTGAGTTGTTGGATGGACTATGTGGCAGTATGTGAAGCTTAGAGTTCACAGACCTGGTGATGGGTCCTGGGGGGTACCTCACTCAGCTCAAAGGGAAAGCCCACACTACATAATCCAAAAGACTTGTCCAAGGTCTGAGCTAAGGAAAAATAGCTCAAGTAAAGAGCCAAGAAGTCATAGAAGTTAAAGTGAGATAGAACAGGCTAAAGCAATGAAGAAAAGACAGAGCTGAGATGTGTAGTTCTGCTCCCTGTGTTACAAAGTCTCCTTGCTCTCCTGGTGTGGGGCAGATATGGTAAGTCTTAGAGGTTTTACATGAATTTCCTGAATAAGAGGCTGAGAAGGATAAAGAAATAACTTCATATTGGCATTTTCTAGAAGGTCCCATAGGAAGTACATAAAACAGTGTATTTTACCAAGGGCATTCATTTTAGAGAAAAGATGGTTCTCTGACCAAATGAGCTTGAATTTTTTTTTTATTACTTTCAGAGGCAGAATTTTGTGATTCGTCAGTTGAATATAACACCCTATGCTCATTACATCAAGTTCCCTCCTTAATGTTCATCATCTAGTTACTCTACCCTCCCAAAACACCTCCCCTCCAGCAAACCTCAGTTTGTTTCCTGAAGTTCAGCATCTCTTATGGTTTGCCTCCCTTTCACTTATTTTATTTTATTTTATTTTATTTATTTTTATTTTATTTTTACTAATGGGGTTAACCTAAGTTAGCTATAGTATTGCCAGACATCTCAGAATCTTCAAATGCTAATATGAACTTCTGAGCTCAGACTATTTTCCAAACTACATAATCATATAATCTTTTTTAATGGATAATTTCATTAAGTTTGCATCCCATGAAACATTGGTTTAGAAAACACAGCTTTAAACTATTCTTAGTGATTTGTATTGTTTTTATGGCTTCTATCATTTCAGGTATTTATTTTTAGTTTGCCATGTTTTAGAAAAGAAAATAAAACAATCAGTACTAATGGTCATTATAGTTTTGCTTTGTTTGGACTTTTCACACTAATGGCTCTGTGTGACCTGGAAGAAAAATATTCCTTCATGAAGTGTATTGAATGAATCAGATGTTATTACTCTCCTCCGGCCGAAAAAGGTAGGGGAAGTTACCTCAGGGAGGTGGGGCAGTGAATGAGAGTTTCCAAAACCTAGTCTGGGAATTTTTGACCAAGGATGCTTAATGCAGGGCTGGGGAGGAGAATGAACATGATGCAGGAGATTTTGAAAATTTTTCTCACCCTCCCAGGGTCTCAATTTAATTATGTGAATAGCTTAAGATACTAATATCTCTGTCAGAAAGTTATTGAGAAGATTGCATGAGGTGATGTTGATGGACTCCTCAGCACAGAGAGGCTCTGTGAGTATGACCGTGATAACAATGTGGACACTGGTGCAGATTCCCATCTCAAGATTTCTGTAGAGCAGTTCTGTGGCTCCTTTCTATTTCTATCAGTCTTTTATTATTCCCCCCAAATTTTTTTTCTCCATTTTCTATGATGACTTTCCCTGCCTTTTCTTGGAGAGTCCCCAAACCCTGAGAAAAAATAAGTGTTTTGTCTGTACCTGGTCTTCGAAGGAAGTGTCCCACTTCTTCAACCAAGACAAGCTAAGTGCAGGAGAGAGAGACAGAACAAATTTTCCGCACCCCAGACCTGCACAATGTGCTGATGGGATGAGCAGCTTTGGAGGACAACACTTTATTTCTGATTGTTGGTGTGGCGGGGAGAGGAGAAATGTGAATTATTTTCGTACATTGATTTTATATCCTGAAACTTTGTTGTGCTGAGTTGATTTTTTAGTTCTGTCAGGTTCTTTTTTTTTTCCTTTTTTTGTGAGGAATCTGTAGGTTTTTTTCCTTTTTAAAAAATATATATCACACAATATTGGTTATCCACATACAAAAGAATGAAATAGGACCCCTATCTTATACCATACATGAAAATCAACTCAAAATGGATTAAAGACTTAAGCGTAATACTTAAAACTATAAAACCCCACCAATAAAATATAGGAAGAAAAGTTCTTGACATTAGCTTTGGCAATTAGTTTTTGGATTTGACACCAAAAGCACAGGCAACAAAACCAAAAATAGACAAGTGGGACTATATCAACCTAAAAAGTTTCTGTATGCACAGAGAAGGAAACAATTCAGAGTCAAAAGGCATTCTACAGAATGTAAGAAACTATATGCAAGCCCTCCATCTAATATGAGGTTAATATACAAAGTATATAGTCTCCTATAGTCAATAGCAAAAAATAAATAACCCAACTTAAAAATGGGCAAAATGCTTGAATGGACAATTTTCCTAATAAGATATGCAAATATCAACAGGTAAATGCAAAGAGTCTCAACTTCACTAATCATCAGGTAAACACAGATCAAAGCACACTGAGTGTGGTGCATAAACAATGAATCTTGGATCACTGAAAAAACAAAACAAAACAAAACAAAACAAAAAAACCACAGTGTGCTATCACTTCACTTGTTAGGATAGCTGGTATCAAAATAAATCAAGACGAAAGATAACCAAACATTGGGGAGGATGTGGATAAACTGGAATCTGTGCACATTGTTGGTAGGAGTATAGAATGTTTGCTGCCACTACGATGGTTCCTCAAAAAATTAAAAATAGAACTGCCATATGATCCAGCAATCTCCCTTTCTGTTATATATCTAAGTGAAATGAAATTGGGATCTTGAAGAGACATCTGCACCCTCATGTTTATTGTAACATTATTCGCAATAGCCAAGGTATTAAAACTACCCAAATAACCATCAACAGATGAGTGGATAAAGAAAATGTGGGATATCTTACACCAGTCAGAATGGCTAAAATCAACAAGTCAGGAAATTACAGATGTTGGCGAGGTTGTGGAGAAAGGAGAACCCTCCTACACTGTTGGTGGGAATGCAAACTGGTGCAGCCACTCTGGAAAACAGTATGGAGATTCCTCAAAAAGTTGAAAATGGAGCTACCCTACGACCCAGCAATCGCACTACTGGGTATTTATCCTAAAGACACAAAGGTAGTGATCCTCAGGGGCACGTGCACCCGAATGTTTATAGCAGCAATGTCCACAATAGCCAAACTATGGAAAGAACCTAGATGTCCATCAACAGATGAATGGATAAAGAAGATGTGGTATATATATACAATGGAATATTATGCAGCTATCAAAAGAAACGAAATCTTGCCATTCGCAACGACATGGATGGAACTGGAGGGTATTATGCTGAGCGAAATAAGTCAATCAGAGAAAGACAATTATCATATGATCTCTCTGATATGAGGAACTTGAGGGGCAGGGTGGGGGGTTGTGGGGGGTAGGGAGGGAAAAATAATGAAACAAGATGGGATGGGGAAGGAGACAAACCATAAGAGACTTCTAATCTCATAAAACAAACTGAGGGTTACTGGGGGGTGGGAGGGTAGGGATAGGGTGGATGGGTTATGGACATTGGGGAGGGTTTGTGCTTTGGTGAGGGCTGTGAAAGATGTAAGCCTGATGATTCACAGACCTGTACCCCTTGGGCAAATAATAAAAATAAAATTAAAAAAAAAAAGAAAAAAAAAAAGAAAATGTGGGATATTATACAAACAATGACATATTATTCAGCCTCACAAAAAGAGAAATTCTTCCATTTGTTGCAACATGGATGAACCTAGAGGACATTATTGTAAGTGAAATAAGCCACTCACAGAAGGACAACACTGTGTATTTCCACTTATATGAGATTTCTAAAATATTCAAAGCCATAGAAGCAGAGAATAGAATGGTGGTTGCTAGGGGCTAGGAGGGGGTGAAATCTGGAAATTGATTTTCAATGGGAATAAAGTTTCTATTATGCAAGATGATTAAGTTCTAGAGACCTGCTATACAATGTAGACCTATAGTTAACAACTTACACTTTGAAATATTTATAGATCTCATGTTAAGTATTCTTACCAAAAAAAAAAAAAAAAAGCCACAGAAGAACACAAGGACATGTTTGGAGGTGATGGATATGTTTATTACGTAGGTTGTGGTGATGGTATCATGGATGTTTGCATATGTCCGAACTCATCAAGTGATATACATCAAGGGTAGGAGTTTTTATAAATCAATTATACTTTGATAAAACTAAAAAAAAAAAAACCCAACAAATATACTCAGATTTGTTCAAATGTAAAAGCAGTAGTTTGTATGTCCACTATCTAAATAAAAACATTGATCAAGGAAATTATGACTTTGCATATTACCCACACTCTGCAGTCTTCTGCATTAACTGCGTTGGGGAAGCATGGAGCCACCTGCTACGGCGTCATGAAAAGAAAGTGAAAGAGATGATTTAGTGCCTGACATACAGTGGGTGTTGAAGAAAAGGCTCATAAAAAATGTTATAGAATAAGATATTATTTTCTTTCGGGCGCCTGGGTGGCTCGGTGGGTTAAAGCCTCTGCCTTCAGCTCAGGTCATGATCTCAGGGTCCTGGGATCGAGGCCCGCATCGGGCTCTCTGCTCAGCAGGGAGCCTGCTTCCTCCTCTCTCTGCCTGCCTCTCTGCCTACTTGTGATCTCTCTCTCTCTCTCTGTCAAATAAATAAATTTTAAAAAATCTTTAAAAAAAGATATTATTTTCTTTCATCATAGGGTCAAAATGGTATTGAAAATGTAATTGCCCATGGAAAAGAGAAAGGAAGAAGGCAAGCAATATCGGGTCTTCTGGTGTGTGCAACTCTGTCCTTTGTTTTACGTGGGTTCCCAGAAAGTTGAACTTGTAGGACATGTTGAGTCTAATGAAAACCTATCTTTCCTCTGCCACTGGATATAAACTCACAGTTCCCTTGATTTCTTTGGGTTAACTTAAAATATGTTAAGTCATTCTTAGGACAGCAACTGAGTATGTCCAGTGCACTACATTATACATTGGGAAGCTGAAAAATGATCAGTTCTCACTCATATCCAGCGCTTTCCTCCTGGACACATAGGAAGACAGCACTTCCCACCATCCAGGGCAATTATGTCTGCTACCATGCTGTTGAATTCGGGGCGTCAGGATATCGAGAGAAGCAATTTATGCCATTTCAGGTCAGTTTATAAAAGCCCACGTGCAACACTTCCGTTCTCTCTTGCTGTGCTTCAGAATCCCTGCGGAAGTCCTTTGTTGATATAGTAATGATGATGTGGGTCTCAGCCAATGAGATTCCCTATGTGAGATGGGGCGCACCCCCGCCTCCACCCTGTGCACATACCCATTGCCACAATTTAAACGGATAGCACAAGATGAAATAAAACTCCGTGATTGACTGGGATTGGGGGTTTGTTGCCTCATGAATGCCTATCTTATCCTAACTAATCTCCTGAACTTGATTTTGTTTTCAATCTGCCCTTTACAAGGTGCCATTGGCTTAGGCTGCTCATATAAATTGGGAGAGGGTGGTAAAATCCTCTTCCTCTTTTTTTCTACTTGGAAATTCTCCTTCTCCAGACTCATGAAATAATTATCTGACCCCACCAAGCAGGGGGCAGGGAGGATTAGGGAATGGGAACCAGGCGGTTGTTATCCAGTGTTGTCCCTGAGATTTTCATATCTGGCAGATGATCAGAACTTGCCCTTTCTTTTGCGAATACCTTGTGAGTTAAGAAGCTCCCCCACTGAGACCCTGCCATTGCAATTGCCATGATGTGGCTTCCTGTGTTTGTCTCCTTCCAAGTCACCCGGGGGACTTCTGCCTTAGCAGAAAACTCCACAGCCCATTGTTGCTGGGTTTTATTACTCTGGAAGGCTCCTTTTGGGGCAGAACTCCTTGGAAACTGACCCCAGGCTCCCATCCTATCTCATTTGCTCCAAAGCTCTGTGTGTGCACTCTCAGGAGTGCAGTTACTTTCCAGATGTGGCTCCCTCTCCTTGCAGCCCAAGGTGACTCTTAACTCTCTCAGGCATGGTAAGCACCCATCCTTGTGTCCCCATCTCAACCTCAGGGGTACCCTTTAAACCTGACTGCAATCTTAAAGCCTTGTTTTCAGGCTCCCACACCTCCACGGCCTCATCAGCCCTGAGGTCTTTCCGAGAAGTCCCACTGCAGGATCCTCGTGGGTCACTACTCCATCTACCCCTTTATATTCATATTTTGTGATAATCATATAACCAGTTATTTTTTACATAGTGTTCTGTTTTCAATTCACTTTGGAATATAACATCTGTTGAATTCATGCCCCATGAAGCATGAAGAGTACCATTTTACATCTCTTTACACATACATTGTCTCATTTAAAGTCCATACATGCCCTGTGAGTTATATTGACCCTTGCTTCATAAATGAGAAACCTAACTTTCAGGCAGGTTAATTGGGTCACATATGTAATAAGGCAGAACATAGGTGCCTTGAGGGAAAACAATCTGTCTGTCTTGTTCACTCTTGCATCGCTGAATATAAAACAGTGCCTGGCACACAGTATATGCTTAGGATTTTTTCCTGTATGAGTACACGATAACAGGGTTTACAAATCCAATTTCTATTTACTTTACACCAGGTTCCTCAAACTTGGCTCTACTGATATTTGGGAAGAGTTAATTTTTTGTTGCTGTGGGGGCTATCTTGTGTATCATGGACTATCGAGCAGCGTCGCTGGCCTCTACCCCTGCGACGTCAGTAGCATCCTGTCCCCTAGTCCTGACAACGAAAAATGTCTCCAGACATTGCCAAATGGCACCTGAGATGTAGTTGCCCAGGTGGAGAACTACTCTACCCTGATGTTTTCCCGTATGTGTCTCTAGACTGTGGGTGGTAGGAGCATGTTTTAAATTACGAGAGGGGAGGATGACCCGTTTACTTAGCCTTAGAGATATGGGTAACAATCGAATTAGAATACAGTTTTTCTACTTATTCAAAACACAGGTCTTGAGGAAAAGGGCTCCCAGAGAAATTAGAATCAGGAAAAGAGAATATTTAGATTTGCTTTGCTCCATCAAGGTAGAATGGGATTTCAGATGATACGAAAACGTATTGTATTGATTTTTACTTTAGTTTCTATTTGTGAAAAGATAAGGTTTTCTATTTGTAGCAATGAAACTTCTTTTTGTCAGAGAATGTTAGTTGAACCACCATACTTTGCTCCCACTCCAACCACCACCCACCTTGGATTTAACTGTATTTGTCAGGTTTCTTGCCTTGAGGCACACCCCTGGGGCTAATACATGGATTTGTGGACAGGTCCTTACTATGCTTCATTCTTCATTCTCTTTTCCCCAAGGATTAGCTGAAAAAGAGATGAGCAGCAGGGTTATTTTGAAAGTTGTGTGTTGAAGACCACTGAGAATCAAGTTGGAAGGCATTGGATCCTGAATCAGTGCATGGGGACAGTTGCACAGGAGAGTTTCCTGGTGAATATCCACCTTCGGAATGTTTCACAAGAAGAAAATAGACTTTTTTTTTCTAAGCTCTTGAGACTTGAGGATTTGTCTCTTATAGCAGTACCATGACAAACACAACCTTCACATGGATTTAAATAAGTAAAACTGTGAGTAGATATAAAGAAAAACTACTTATTTAATTATATCTCTGATGTTCCACGGATGTGGTAAAACTTTCAAAGGTAATAACCATGATGGACCTATAGAGTCAAGGAGTGAACATGAATATGTTACCTACCAGGAATTCTCTTCTATACAAACTGTCTTTGTTGATTTCCGGAAAAAAAAAATAAGGGACAATATAATAAAACTATTTGGTAGGACAAGACCCTAGTGATATCTTTTTGCCAGGAAGTAACTAAGATCTATGTTATGCAAGGTAACTGTATTGATTTCCTATTGCTGCAAAACAAAGTGCTCTGAATTAGCAACTTAACACAATGTGCATCATTATCTCACAATCTCTGTAAGTCAGAAGTCTTGGCACGACTCAACTCTACCACCTGCTCAGCGTCTCCCAAGGCTGGAGCCCAGGTGCCAACTAGGCTGTGTCCTCACCTGGTGGCTCAACTGGAGAATATTTGCTTCCAGTCTCCACCAGGTTGTTAGCCGACTTCACTTCCTTGTGGCTGCAGAATTCATGGGAGCTTCTTTCTTCAGAGTCACCAATGGAAAGAGTCTGCTGCTTCAAGACTCTAACATCTAGACACTTTCAGAAAGGATTCGTGTGATTAGGTCCTGCCCACCCAGGTTAAGGTCCCATTTGATCAACTTAAAGTCAGTTGGTTAGAGAATTTAATTACACCTGCAGGATTCTTTCACTTTGCCAGATAATGTAAAGCACAGTCCAATGGTGTTAGTCAGAGGACTTTCAGTCTCTAAAGATATGTGGAAGCCAAACTCCTCTCCTTTTTTAAACTCCACTTATATCCAAGTTCTTTAAAATTGAAGTGGCCAATATTCTTAGGTTGGATTTTCCTCCTTCCCTGCACCACTTCCCTAGCCTTTCATTCGTATTCAAATAAGAGACATAAAGCACGAAACTTTATCTTGGGCTCTGCTTTCAGACAACTAAGCTGAGACACTGCCTTTTGCAGAAGAACTGAGTCTTTATGTATCTTTGTCAATCCAACTTTGTCACCTCATTCCCTACTGTTGAGAGTGTAGAAGTAGCCACTTTGTCACATTTTCAAGGCCCCAGATTTCTGAACTCTCATTTCTTTTTCCTTTTACAAACAAGCCAATTAATGACTAGGGTCATCACTTTCTTATACTTTCCTAAAGTCAGCAAATAGAATCTGACACAGGCTCTCACACTGACTCCTTCTAGTTACTTCCTATAGAGCTTAAAGTCTTCAGTCAGCACGTAGTCTGCCCCCAAGTTACAGAAAACAGTAATTTTCACTGAAAGTTTTACGGAGATAATTGTAGATAGCTCTCCCTTCTATACTTCTCCTAGTTTCTCTTAGTAGCAAGATTTTGCAAACTTTTATTAAATATCACAGGACATTTGACACTGATGCAATCTTGTGATCTCATTCTGATTTTCCTAGTTTTGTTTTATGCATGTGTGTTTATGTTAAGTTCCATACAATTTTTTAAAAGATTTTATTTATTTATTTGACAGAGATCACAAGTAGGCTGAGAGGTAGTCAGAGAGAGAGGAGGAAGCAGGCTCCCTGCTGAGCAGGGAGCCCGACATGGGGCTCGATCTCAGGACCCTGAGATCATGACCTGAGCCGAGGTCAGAGAATTTAACCCACTGAGCCATCCAGGTGACTCAAGTTCCATACAATTTTATTACCTTGTAGGTTCCTATATCCACCACCACAGTCAAGATATGGAATAATCCAATATCACAAGGATCTCTCATGTTGTACTTCTATAACTATCCCCATGTCCATCTCACTTGGCTCTGCCACTAAATTGTGACCATTAAAAGGCTCTTCATTTCTAAAATGTTGTCCTCTAAAATGTGATATAAATGAAATAATACCAAATGTAATCTTCATTTCCCTATTTCATCATTAATTCCTCCCACATATGTACCTTATGCACATAACTGATTTGCTAAACTTAACTGACTCTACGGCCCTTATTTAAATTCTTTCTTCAACCTGGAATGCCCTCTCCCCTCTACTTCCTTAGAAATGCTTGTGGGATTTCATCAAGTGTTTTCAATGTTTGGGGAAGTCAGGGCTAATTTATTAAGGGCAGCGGATGCTAAGGTAAGGTCTTTGGACTTCAGCCTATGGGTAAGAGCAATTCCCTTGCTGGCTTCAATCCTCTGAGAATCCTTATTAGTGGTTACCGAGGCTGTGCTCTTCTGGGCTACTTGATTTGTAAAGAGGGAAGCATGCCTCGCTGCTTTGTTTTGGAAGTCAGTTGACATTCAGTTATTAGACTAATCCAAACTGTGTTTTCCAATAAATGTCTCAAGGGAAGGTTTCCAATTCACTTTGGCTACTTAAAAGAAGTTGTCAGAGTAAATTAAGGCCTCAGCTTTTGCTCAGGCAATGGATGTCTCTAGAAGAACACCTGTTGTCCTTCTTTGATGAGCACAAGACTCTTGTCTGCAGTCTGATTGGGCCATTTAGCCATAGGGAAAATGGGTATTTTGTAGAGAAATAACCAGCCATCCAAAAAAACAAGCAAATAAATGAACACCCAGAAAAACAAAACCTGCCAGGCATTTAATGTGCCTGTTACACTTAAGACAGTAGACAGTAGAAAGTTTATGAAAATACTCACAGTAAATCTCCTGTGTTCTGCAAGTATAAACTATTCATTCACTCATGTGTTCACTTATTCAATCACTTTTGCTTTTATCGATTCAAAATTTAGTTATATGCCAGTTATTTTGCAAACTGCTAGTGTTGCAATGAACAAGACTTTACATCCCTTGGGGAGCTCACCACAGAATCAGAGGACTGGCTCTTAGATTCTCATAAAACCCTGTGAGAGGACAGTGGCTGAATGCCTGCTGCCACCGCAGACACGCAGAACCCCATGAGGGCGTTGAGAGGTGGTATCTAACTCAAAACGTAGACAAATGGGGCTCCATGGAAAAATCCTGGAGGAAGTTGCACAGAGTGAATAAGGCAGAGAGAGAGGAGAGGCTCAGGTCAGAAGGAGAGAAATAGCATCAAACATATTCTAGGCACAGGATAGGGAATTGAGCAGTGGCACTGGAGAGGCAGTCAGGGAGCTCTGATTTGCATAGTGTCTTACTGTTTACAACTTGCTTTGTTTGATTATCACACAAAAATCCTTGATAATTAATTCAGCTCATGAGGCCCAATACACAAGAGTAATGCGAGGCTCCGATAAATTAAGTGCCTACCTGCCTTCTTTCCTTCCCTGTTGTTTTACTTCCTCTGTTCATGTTTTACAGGCTTAGTATGTAAGAAAGGAATGTAGCCGATCTCATTAATACTCATATTACTTATATTTTTAAATTAATTTATTTTGAACCTATTTTGTTATTTATTTATTCATATTTATTTTTATTTTTTTTATTCTAGGATAGTTAACACACAGTGTTATATGGGTTTTGGGTGTACAATATAATGATTTAACACTTCCACACATTACCCCGTGCTCATGATGACAAATGCACCTCTTCATCCAATATATTATCGAATTAATTTAACCTATCTATTGAGCTTTTATAAAAAAAATGCAGCCCTTAAAAAATTGAAAGTGTATTTATGGCCCACATTCTATTTCTGTCTCATGGAGCTACACCAGACTGTTGGCTCGAAGACCAAATCTGTACCCTGAAAACCTAAGCCCTGGGATGGGTTCTGCTCAAAGTGAGTCTTGACAGCATAGGGGTCAGAAGCAAATGCTCAGTTATCAGAGAGCTGTATATTTAGATCCCTTTCCCAGCTATCTGATGGCTCTTAGACCCTGAGCTCTGTTTCTTCATCTGCAAAAGTCAGGTTGCTGTGAGGGTTAAATAAAAAATTTTAAATCAATTAGGCCATTGCCTGATACGGCTTGCATGAGCTGGTAAAATGAACTTGCCATGAAGTCTTAAGTAGGTGGTGCAAGGTCCTCTGGTCTTCACTCTATAAAAGGCCTGGGATCCTTAGGTGTGCTGTCTGTTGGTCTACCATCATGGCAGGATGGCAGTGGGTTTAGTTTTCCTCTAGGTCAATGAGCCCAAGCTAGCTGTGTGAACTTGGGCAAAGTATTTCATTTCTCTGCCCCCTTATTTTCTCACCTAAATATGGGGATGAGAAGACCTCATGGGTGTGATAAGAATTAAGTAATGTTTTGCAACTATTTATCACAGTGCCTGACATACAGCAAGCACTAAATAATGTTTACAATGAAGATGAGAAGAACATGCAAAGGAACTTAAAAGGAATGTAATTCTATTTGCTGCTTTGCCTCTTGCTCACAAAGGTGATGTGGCACCAACTTGAAGGTGCCACTGTGAACCCCAACCACCATGGCAGGTTCCAGGCAGAGCAGATGGCCTCCTGCCAAGGTCAGAGCTGCCAGTGAGGCTGCTGCTAAGTGACAGGGCACGTGCAAAGGGGTCGACATCTGGTGATAGCTCATGCATGAAAGCATCTCTCTACAGTTTTGAGTGCCATCTCCTTGTGGCAGTGTCTATGGGAACAGCTGTGCTGGATAAACTGGATGAACTGAGAAATCAGGAGTCCACAGACCAAATCTAAGGAGCGCCTTCTCAACATTCTTTGCATTCCTGCACCACACCAGTGAACATAACCACCTGCACTGCCTTGCTGCTCATCCCAGTGCTGGCTTTCTAAGTGAAGTTCGTGAGCACCAACCTTGCCTTTACCTGCCCATGCCCATCTCTGCAATCGCTCCTCTGACCCAGGCCCTCCTTCCACTCTCCGGGTCAAGGGATGTGTCTGTACAATGTCATTATAACACCTACCACAGCTTCCTGAAATTGCTCAGAAATGCGGACAAGATTGGGAACTCCAAAGTAATGAACCTAATATAGCATTTTGATGAAATTTTGACCAAGAGACGCAGGAATACTTTTCAAGTCCTTCTGTGATCTGTTCTCCTTCTACCTGTCCCTGCTAATTTCCCAAATACATTTACTATCCCTCTCTGCATCACTGAGTCTGTTGTGGCCACACTGGTGTTCTTGCTATTTCCCCAACAAGCCAGACACATTTTGGTCTCAGGGCCTTTTCACTGCCTAAAATCCTCCTTCCACAAATGTCCTATGTCTTATGCCCTCATCTAGTCAGGCTTTGTCAGTATTATCTCATCAGTGAGGACTTATCTGACTTCCCTCTATATAACAGCAGCCCCCAGTAGTATCATTTTTCATTTCTCTCTCTCTCTCTCTTTTTAAAGATTTTATTAATTTATTTGAGAGAGAGAGAGTATGAAAAAGGGGAGGGGTAGAGGAAGAGGGGGAAGCAGACTCCGCACTGACCAGGGAGCCTGATGTGGAACTCAATCCCAGAACCCTGGGATCATGACCTGAGCTGAAGGCAGAAGCTTAAACACCTGAGCCACCCAAGGACCCCTCATCTCTTTCTCTTTAGAACTTTTACATGTAAGCATGTTTATTTATCCCTTTTCTCCTACTAGAATGTAAGTTTCTGTAGGCAATAACTTGATTTTTTTCAATCACTGTATCTCTAGAGCCAAGACTGATATTACAAAATAACCACCTGATGAATATTTATAAAGTAAATGGATAGAATGAATGAGGAATCCTGGAACAGTATCTTAGTGGATTACTCTGACCTCTCTATCAAATCTCCTTGCTATGTTTTCTTCAGGGCAGGTCTTACTATATCAGTCCCCACCTAAATGTCTTTGATGGCTTCCTGTTGCTCAGGAATGATGACAAGACTAGGAACATCAAGGTACTAGAACTACATTAGTGTGATGATAATACTTTCTTTTGTCCGAGCTACAAGGCATAGGAATATTCAAAATGTGGCTTACGCTATCACTGTCCTCCTTTTGAGCTCCTGAGGCAGGTGTACAGGCTCACAAAGGCAAACAAAAAAAAATTACCCTCTGCTGTGGCCACAAACCTCAAAACAGTGGGCAAAATATACAGAACTTATGGAAAACTCCATTTTGCTAAAGCTAAACCTCTTTCCTGAGACTATGCCCAGCTTTGGCTCTTTCCCCATCTATCACTCGTAGTCTCTCACTCCTGATACCCAATCTGATATGTCTTACATTTTCCAACCACAGCGTGAGGACACAGTAACCCAGGGAGCACCTACCAGCCTCAAGGAAAAGGGTCTAGAACCATAAAGCATTGATTAGGGAAGGAGATCCTCCTAGGTCTGACCTGTCACCAGTGACCTCTCACATGTCCTGAGAATCGCCTTGTGATTCTCCAAGTCACACTGCAGTGGTGTAGACTACTAAGTCCTTCAAAAATTTCACTTCGAGGGGCACCTGAGTGGCTCAGCAGCTAAGCATCCAAACTCTTGGTTTCAGCTCTGTTCCTGATCTCAGTGCTGTGAGATGGAGCCCTGCGTCTGGCCCTGCACTCAGCAAGAGTCTGCTTGGGAATCTCTCTCCCTCTTCCTCTGCCCTTCCTGCTAATTCTCTCTCCTTCCCACTCCCTCTCTCTAACATAAATAAATAAATCTTAAGAAAAATTCATTGTTAGTAAAGGCGCCCCTCCAGAAATATTCTCAATCTCAAACACTATCCGGATCAGAAAGACTGGAGTTGGTGGCGGGGGGAGGGGGAGGGAGGAGCATGAGTATTTTCTAGAAGGCATTTCTTTGGTTTTGTATTTTCCTGTTAATCTTCTGGGCTTCCTAGTGAGGTTTCTGATTGACTGGTCAGGGTTGGCCGTTTCCTGGGCAGGAGTAGGTCAGAGGATATCGAAAGAGTCCTGCTTACCAACTCTGGCAGCTTCTCTGAATGTTCCTGTGCCCGGAGCATCATGCTGTGATGACTAGGATGGGAATTCAGCCTGAGATCATCTTAAAAATATCTGTCAGGTAACAATGAGATATCATGAACTAAAATAGTGATAGACTAAAGTGAAATAGCACAAAAATACCTTGACTCAGATGACCCCAAGAAACACCATTCAAACATTCATCAATCATCCCATTTAGCAGCTCGAATGAGTCCACCCGAGCTTTCCTACAAGGTTACAGCAAGCATATTAGTTTTCTAGGGCTACCATGGACTGAGTGGCTTAAACTATGAAATATATTTTCTCATAGTTCTGAAGACCAGATGTCTGAGATCAAGGTGTCAGCAAGGTTGATTTCTCATGAAGCCTCTCCCTCTGGCTTCTTCTATCTGGTGGTTTTCTTCTGATAGCCTCACGAGGTCTTCGTGCAGTGTATGTCTGTGTCCAGATGGCTTTTTGGTATAAAGACTCCTGCCATGTTTGGTTAAAGCCTACCTCAGTGACCTCACTTAACTTTAATGGCCATTTTTAAAAACGTCTCCCCAAACACAGTCATATTCTGTGGTCCTGGGTCTTGGGGCTTCAGCATATGTCCCTCCTTTGTGAGGGGCACAATTCAGCCCTTAACACCAAAGAACTCCACATGTCAGAACTGCATGTGTAAATCTTGTATTATCATCAGCACAAATGTCTAAAATATGAACGATATGAAATACCCCCTAGTGAATTCTCACGGTATGATTAAACTCTCAAAGCAAATCCCCCATCCTTTTCAGAGAACTTAAACTTTCCAAGTCTCTGGTTCTTCATCTTTTCTCAGACCCAAGCCGTAGAGTCTTACCAAGATGGCCACATGGAGCCCAGACACTGCTGCAGCACCTGAAATGGATGCCATTTCCACACAAATGAGTGATCCATTGATGTCCCTTTGCCAATTATCAAAGTCTGGTTGTTCCAAGCTTCTGCTTCTCTGCTTCTTAAAACAGAAGCCACTTCAAGATGGTGTACAAGTCCTTTCCTCGTCCATTCACTCCCATTTGTCCTGCTTCCTCTCCTTCCCTATTGGCCATTATTTTCAGGGTCTTACTGCTTCTCACCTGTATCTTTACAGAAAGCTTCTCACTAGTCTCTCTGTCTGCTGTCACTCAGTCCACCTTTCCTGCAGCCAGAACAAGAACAGAAACATATATAACATGTCCCTGCTTTAAAGACATTCTTTAATTCTGCTTTACCTTTAGAATAAAGTCCAAGCATCTTATATGAGATAACAAGCAATTTATTCCCTAATGTCTCTCTATGTCTATAGCCTCATCTCCTTCCAACCCTTTCTCAGAACATATGTTCCAGCAATTTTGAGCTATTTACCTTTCTCCAAATATGCTACATTTTACTCTTCATGTTCCCCATTTTGCTTACTCTACTGCCTATATCCCAGGATGTTCCAAAACCAAACTCTGGAAGAAGTATTGGATTCCCACTTTCCCTCCTTAACTCCCTCCCCATGCAAAAGCTTCTTAAGACCACCAGATTTTATCAAAAGATTGTCTTTAATATTCTCTTCCATTTTCACATTTATTCACCCTTTGGAGAGGTCCTAGCATACAACCTCATTATTTGCTCTTATGAATTTTGAAATGAGAGCAAAATTAGTCTCTCTGTTCTCATTCTGGGTATTGACACCAGAGAAACCAGTCTATACGTCTTGATTGAGTTAGCCTTCATTCCCTTTGGTTAAGGACATACTGCCCCTATGGTGGGATCTCCAGGTGTCCAGGTAGCATTTATGCATGTCCAGGCACTTGGGTGAACAGGTGGCGCTGGCCTGCTTCAGCTTTGTTGTATGAGCTCCAAGGAACCCTCTGAGAGGGAATTCTTGTGGCGAAAAGACACCAATGAAGGCTGATTCTGAGACCAGTATTGTGGGCTATCGATAAGCAGGCCAGACCTACATCTCTGCTTTACATTTCTCACCTGGTGCCCATGTAGTCAGAGTCACCCCCATGCACACTCAGATCCATGCCCAGCAGCATGGCTGTCCTTCTACTCTCCAGGGTGAAGTTATGTTACTCTGCCTCCAATGTTATATGCAAGATATGCCCTCTGCATGCCCTCCCCCCAACTTTGCTACCAAGCCTTCATAAATTCTGCTTTTACCAGTGAGAATTAAAGTGTCCCCATTCTCTGGGGCAAGACAGATGGAAGGTCAGGGAAGGAGAAAAGAACATACATGGATTATCTGTCATAGATCAAATTCATTTTCTACATTATTGTATTCAATTCTCAAAAGCATACCATATGACTGTAATTCTTTCCCCCATTGTGCAGGGGATCGAGCTGAGAATAAGATATTGAATTGTTAATCTAGCTACTGCAGCCAGTAGGTGGAGGAACAGGAATAAAATTCAATGTTCACAACCAACGATGATGATGCTCCCTTCACATCTTCCATGCAAGATGGACATGGGTTTTCTCTGTGCTCACAGAGAGCAGTGTAGTGCACCAATGTCCCCTCTTGCACCTACTTATATCCTTGCCGGTAGAGGGTGACATCATGTCCTGCTCAGTTTTGGATTCTGATTGCTCCATACCAGTCAGTGCATGGTGTTCCCCTGTGATTGCCAGGATTCAGGGATGACTTAATTAACCCAGGAAAACTGTAAAGAGGTCCAATAGTTTATACTTCACAGAAAGGTTTCTCTGCTATCCTCCTGATCATGAACAAGGAAGCATTGCTCTAAAGTCATATTCCCTCTGGAAGCCTTCTGGTGAATACAAGGGATGCCAGGACTAGATTCAGGTGGAATCCGGAGCTAGGGTACAAGAGAGAGATGGAGAGGGAGAGGCTGAGGTTGCAGGAGTCTGTGCTTTGATTACATTATGGGTACACTCACTGGGCTGCTCCTAGAGGCTGCCAACCTCCAGATTTCTAGTCATGAAATATTAAATTTCTTTATTGTTCTTACTCACTTGAGTTTGTCCAAGATTTTCAATATTTGCCTCTAAAGTATTCTGACTGATGTGGTTAATCATGGTCTTATTTGTCACTCTCCATCTCTCTAAAAACAGCCAACAGCCCTGTGACAGAAGACGTAGATGCTTTTCCAAACTAGAGAATCCACCTCACATCCTAGTTGCTTGATTCCCAACTCATCCTCATGTCTTTCCTAAATATCACTTCCTCAGAGAGGCATCTACTGACATTCAGACTGGATGAGGACCCGTAATCATACATTCTTTTCACACTTTGTGGGTTTTTTCCTCCGTTTTTTAAATCTTCAATGATTGTTTGCATGATCATTCACTGTGTGGGTCTTTCACCAAATTATGAGCTTCCTCGGGGTAGAGCAATGTTAGTTAAGATCCGCCCCGTCTCTGCAGCACCAAGCATGGTTCTGGGCACACAAAACATTTGTCCAGTGAGTGATGAATGGGTAAGTAAATGAAGAGTCAGCCTTTAATAAATGTGTGCTGAATTGGAATGAGTTTCAATATATCTGTATGTAATGTGGGCTCAGGAGTGATATTGCCAATTAATATACACGGAACAACTTGGACAGCTCATATGAACCTAGTATATTGGTTTGACTCTGGTGTCTTTGAAGGTAGTGGCGGGAGTTCATTTGAAATGTTGTATTTGCCAATTTCACTTTATTTCTTTAGCCTAGATTTCAGAGGCAGGTAGCATGCCTTTCATTTACCCAACTTATCTGGAGCCTATTCAATAGAATAATCAACTCCAAGCATGTCCCACACTTGTTGCTTGTCAAACCATCTTACAGTCAAGGAAGTAATCAGTACAGGGTACTTAACACAGGGACTAGGAGGTTCAGGATTTTAATTTTGTTCTTTCTTTAAGAGCAAGCCTCTATCTGGGCCAGCTACAGTGACCTTTCTGCTTCCATGTGCACAACGAGGCTGGAGAGTGTTATCAGCCTCTAGGAGAAGCCTCCCCTTGCACTTCCCTTGAACTTGTCCCTCACCTTCTTCTACTTCTCATCATAGAACACTCTGAGATATTTTTGTCTGTATTTCTCAAATTTATTGTGACTTACCGAATGATGAAACCTTTGACGTATTCACCTGGGTCACCAGTTCTCCAGACAGGCACTAAAATTCAACACAGTTCCACGAGACAATGTTTCCTGAAGGCTTGTTATGTACCAGAAGCTGTGGGAGGCATGGCTAGAACACAGGACATGGACCCTGCAGTCGTGGTGGTCAAAGAATCCTCTTGACTGAAGTGATGCCTGAGTGCATGAGTGAGAGGTTTGTAGAAGACAACTGAGTACTCAAGAAGTATGCACACAGCATGAACCACCACATGAAGAGACAGCTCAGGGAGAGAGGACTGATGAACATCAGAGTGGCCTGAACAAAATGAGCCATCTCCTAAATCTCAGTGTGTACCATATTGAAAAGAAATGCCAGTCTGACATCCAAAGGAGTGAAAAGTAATTAAAAATTTACTAGTTTTCTTAATACAATGGAAATAGAATGTTTGGTGTAATCTTAAGTGTAGTCTACCTAGCTTGCCAAAATGCTACACACAAAATGTTTATTATCCCCACTCTCTATCTGACCAGATTTCTCTTGCCTTTTCCCTGATGCCCTCAAACTCTCCTGGGACTCTGCTGTGTTCTCATGTACTCCCTTTCCTCTCCCATACATTCTGGATTAATTTGGTTCTTCCACAGGTGGCTCGGTGACCTTCCTCATTCAGTAAATTTGACATCATTTATTAGCTTCTGATATCTTGATTCTTCGCTTGTTTTTCTTACAATAAAATAAAAGACTTATGTATCTGTTAGATGAACACAGAATATTTTGGGGAAAGATGGAAAAGAATAAAAAGAACTTGGTTGCTTTATGTGCCTGTCATATTAGATTGAAAATTAGGCTTGGAGCGTGAAATGTAGTTTCTCTTCACTCTATAACTAATTGCCATGTCATTTTGGACCAGTTATTTATTTTTTGTTGTTGTTGTTTCCTTTATATCTCACTTTTCTCATCTAAAAAATTGGACAGTGGGAAATGGAATTGGGAGTAGCCCAGATTATGCCAAAATTGTTTTCCTAATTGTGCCATTCCTTTTTGCAAAAGGTAAGTTAGGGTTCCTATGGACTTTTTTCTTCTTTCAATGACAGTTCTTACTACCAGAACTCAGGAAAAGACAGTCTATTTAGGAGGAGATTCATAATGAAGAGTTCTAAAATTAAGCTGGAATGGACACTATGGAGTGGTGACTCTGATAGCATCCTGCTCAACCTTGATTTGAAAGGGAGTTATTGGATAAATAATTCTCATGTTATTGAAACAAATGAGTGCTTCCAATGTGCCCAGATCCCATATTCCAGGAATGACAATGGTAACAGTACTATACTTTCCTAGGGATGAGAAACAAAGCATCAGTAATGACAGGATAGGTTGGATAGCATGGTTTCTAAACAGCCTCTGTAAAGTGCAGTTGGAGAAAGCCAAGGCATTTGGAAGAGCATTTCCTCTGGAGTCAGATAAACTTACTTTGATTCCCCCTCTCTGGTTACTAGCTGTGTATTCATAAGCAAGTTACTGAGCTTTTTAAGAGGCTGTATATTCTCTTCCATAAAATGAGATCAATGTTGCTTGCCTCTTGATATCCGTGTAAGTATTAAACATGGTAACTGGGGTAGATATCCCATGTAATACCTGGCTCAGGAGTAGGTATTTAAGTGTTAACAGGATGACAGAAGTTTAAAATAAAATTATTTTAGACTCAGTTTCATAGAGGTCCTAATGTATTAGATGTGATCTTCCAAAAGAGAATCAAGAATGGACAGTGCTGTGTCTACAAAAGGTGGCAGAAAATCAGTATTCTGCCCTTGCCTCCAGCCCAGACCGAGTCCATCAGGATTTTTCAGTAAAGCACAAGTAAATGGTATCAGCTGGTGGAGTTTGTGGTCTCTGTTGCATCTATTCACCTCTGCTGCAAATGCAGCCACAGACAATATGAAAATGAATGTGTAGCTGTGTTGAAATAAAAATTTATTTATAAAAACAAGTAGTGAGCATGATTGGGCTGGAAGACCATAATTTACTGACCATTGCTCTAGACCATAGAAGATGTTGGAATGGATGAAAAAAAGAAATGTTGGAGATTAGATGAGGAATTTGGAAAAAGCCTCTCCTTTATTGTGAGTCCATACCCCAACCCATTCTTTCTACAACCAAACACAGAGTACTGGGGTGGAGAACCTGAGAGGATTTGAAGAGACCAGTCAGAGAGGCACCATGAGTGAACTAGGGTCTGACTCAGATCTGAGACATTTAAGTGACAAGGGCTGGCTTACAACTCTAAGGAGGAGAAAGTGGCTAAATTGGGACTGAATTGGACTCTTGGCATTTCTAAAGTCAAAGGATGAACCATGGTCTCCCCTGGGCCTCTGCAGGCCCTGTGTAAGAGAGTTGTTTTAGACCTTCTTCCGAGGGGTGAGTGGACTTGAGTAGAAAGAAACCAGAGGCACACCACGTGGAGCCTATGGCTAAGAGGAGCCCTGCCCGATTAGCTGAAATCGATACCCGTTGTCTTGTACTGGGGAGAACACAAAGAGGAGAGCTCCAACCACAGGGAAGAGGTAGCGTATCTGAGGAATTCACTGATATTCCTGACAGAAGGTCTGCCTAAACATGTGCCAGTCCCAAGAAGGACCTGCGTTTTCTCTCAAAGTAAAGATATTTCCGACCTCGTCCCTCCTCTCCTTCTCCCCTATCCATCCCTATTCCTGAACCCTGGAGGCGTCTGAAATCATGACCAGGAAGGCAAGAGAGGATCATCAAAGAGCCATGTGGAGAAAGAAAAGGGAGCCCACCACAAACCTCCCTCTGAATGCAGGTGGCCAGCTGGTGGGGAGCCAGATCCAGGAAAGGGAAGTAGCTAAAACTGTGAATGAAGTTTTAAGTTTGGCTTGTTTCGCTGGAACAGACAAGCTGCTTCTTGATGAACTCTATGCTAATGACTTATACACCACCAGAAGTATAAGGCTAGCCCTAAATATAATCCATGAGCAGAGCACAACTATCCCCATGGAATAGATGTAAAGGGACAAAGGGATAAAAACTTAAATTACCTTTATGATTGTCTCCAACAAGTTATGCTTTTTCAGTGTAGTGCACACAAATGTTAGTATACTTTTCACATCCAAGTACGCCCAACTTATTTCAAACCCGGCCAGTAATGGTCTACTGCATCATAGGTGCTGAACTTTCATCTACTGAAACAAACATGTCAATGGAAATCTCCATCCCTCAGACATGGTTTATTAGGTTATACAAACAGATCACAAACAACTTGGGGATATAAGCTTAAGGATATAGCCTTGCCCTTCACCTTCAGCACAGTGAGTTTCCATGCTTTGAACACCCTGACTCTGGAAATGTACCCGACGGCACAGTAACGTCTTAGAATTGTAGCACTGTGTTATCATAGGATCATAGAAGTCTTGTTTGTTAGAATAAAGCTTATTAGAAACCTAACCTCAAGATGCCTTAGAATCTAAGATTAAAGCCTCTTAAGATCTTAGCATCTTAGAAGCTTGGAAAAGTAGTCTCATATTTCAAGTACCTCAGAGTAATAAATAGAATCTTAGAAATTTAGAATTGTGGCTTCTTAGAATCATAACATTTAAAACCTCTTTGATCTTATAATCTAGGGATCATAGATGGTTGAAGGTCAGAATTATAATGTGTTAGAATAATAGAATTTTTGAGAGATGCAGTTGAATGTTGGTGAGGTCTTGTCTCTTTTAGCTACTACATAATTCTTTTATGAGGATGTTTTTCAACAACAGCACTACTGACATTTCAAAATAGGTAATTCTTTTTTGGGGTGAGCGCTGGAGTGGGTATTGTCCTATGCACTACAGATATTTAGCAGAATCTCTGTTCTTTACCTAGCAGTTTCCAATAGAAACACCTCAGTCATAACAAAGAAGCTTTTCTTCAGCCATTGTCGAGTGTCCCAAACACTGCCACGATGGTAGATCATTGCTGAAGGGGAGAAATTGTCTCTGAGGATATCCCAGCATTTAAAATTGTGTGTGTACTCTGTTAGGTCTGATCTCATTTGAACCTCATAGTTATTATCCTTCCATTTTACAAGCAAGAAGGTGAAGGTTTAGAGTTGAGTTACTGGCTCAGGGTCACACAGCTGATAAGAGGTTGGAGGAAGACTTGAAGTCCCTTATTTGATGATCAATGAAAAAGCTGTTTCTCTAAATGCTGAAGCTGACTTGACTTTACTATTGGCAGTTCTGTTAGAAGACACTTCTTGTTTTGAGAAGAATCCTATTTCTTCTCCTTGTCTTATTCATAATATAATTATTATATCATTACGGATTTTCTAGGGAAAGAAAGCATAAATAAGAAGTCAGACTATAGAGTCACTCTCTGGAGTCTAGTCCCAGATCCACATCATCAAGTTGGCCTTGGAAAGTTCTTCACGTTTTTGCCTCAGCTTTTCCAACTAGTGTTTGGGTTCTTTAGTGCTGTGTGCAAACTGTCCCAAGATTGAATGTCTTAAATCAACATCTCTTTTAATATCTTGTATAATTTTATGGCTCATAAATTTGAGTAGGTTATTAGCTGAGTGACTTGTCTGTTCTACAAGGTGTCAGTGGAGGTCACTTGATAGTAATCCACTGGCAGATGGGCTGGTCTGGAGGATTCAAGACAGGTTTGCTCATGTTTGTCACCTTAGCAGGGATGGTTGGGAGGCTGGGTTCATATGGAACTCTAGGCCAAAGGGAAGGCACGGACTCTCCAGCGTGGTGGCCTCAGAATGGTCAGATATCTCACATGGTGATTAGGGACTCCAAGAGTGAGATTTGCAACTATCAAGGTGGACACTGTGTGGTCTTGATGGCCAAGCTTCTGAAGCCAGTGAGCACCATTCCAGTTGTTTATTGGCCAACAGTCACAGCTTGCCCATATTTAAGGGGAAGAGATATAGAACCCACCTCAGCATGGAAGGAGAGTTTAAAAATTCACAGTCATGGTTTAAAAACCATTATACCTGTACAAAAAGACAATAATAATTCTTACCTCATTCGGTTGTCTGAGTCTTAAAAAGGCTACACTTGTAAAATGCTTAGCATATAATGAGTAATCTAAAATGTGAGCTGTTTTTATTTATATATGGACTCCAATTCATAGAAATATCTCTGCACTTGTAAATTCACAGTGCTTCTCCCCTCCTAGAGCAGTGAAAACCTTGAGCATTGAGTGGAAGCCAGGGCATTTGAGGACACTGAGTTAATTTAAACACAGGTCCCATGAGAGAGGCTGTGAGATAAGAACATTTCTGTTTTAGAGGATGAAAGAGCCGCTTCCATAAATGATAGAGGCAGAAGGGCCAGCCTGGATTTATTCATGTCCATATTGGAAGTGACGGCACGTGTGTGCTCCCCTTATGTAGCTACTGTGTTGGGCACAAGAACCAAATACACTTAGGAGGTGAAATAATAAATCATTAGCAACAGTGAGCTTCTACTTGCATGGAGCCGTGAGGGGGGAGGATCCCCCAAGCAATTCAAACTCAATTACTCTGCTCACAGAGTGTTTGAAATGGAAACAAATGAAGAAGGCAATCACAGAGGCAGGTGGCATTCATCGGTGCAGCTGAATGCGTTTTGTCCTGGGCCACTGGTTAGATTTTGTTAAATGAAAACAGGAGTAAAAAGAATAAGAGTGACCTCTCACATGTGCAGAGCACGCCAGAGTTAGCAAAGTAATTTGCCGTCCATCATGCCTTTCTTTGAGTTATTCTGTGAGGCCCAAATGGTTAATTCCATTTTACCAATGGGGTGACTGAAGCTTAGACACATCAAGATCCTTGACATTGACCGTGGGCTACCCACTGTCAGCCTCAAACCCAGTCCTTTGGGTCCCTGCCTAGACTTCTTTCCAGGGCTCTGGTGTGAGGAGGAAGAGGATTATAGAGTAGGCAGGGCATTTCTTTTGTGGTAGATTCTCCTCTCTTCCCTCCAGATTTCCTCTGTTCTGCCGGGTCTTCAAGGCCTGGGACTGATTGGGGGCCACTTGCCTGTGGTACAGTGGTCCATAGAATTCCAGAGCATATGACATCTACCACAGTGACTCTACTAGTTTTCTAGGGTTGCCAAAACAGAGTACCACAGATGGGGTGGCTTACATAACAGGAACTTATTTTCCCAGATTTCTGGAAGCTACATATCCAAGATCAAGGTGTCAGCAGTTTTAATTTCTTCTGAGGCCTCTCTCTCTGGCATGTAGATGTCCTTCTTCTCCCCACGTCTTCATATGGTCTTCCCTCTGTGTGTCTGTGTCACAGTCACCTCTTACAAGGACACCAGTCATATCAGGGCCCACCCTAATGACCTCAATTTACTATTACTCCTTTAAAGACTCTATTTCCAAATACACCACATTCTCAGGCACTGGTTGTTAGGACTTGTACATATGAAATTTGAGGGTCACAATTCAGTCTATAACAGTGACATTCAGAGTGGACTCACCCCATGTCACGACCACTTTTCTGAGGGAGTTCATTCGTATTTTAGGTATTGATATGAAACTGTTTCAGTCTCTGTGTTAGTTCGGCCTTCAAGGTACAGCAAGGTACTATGAAACCACTAGCCCTACTCTCCCAATATCAGAGTGTGAAAGATAGAGACCTCTTTTATTCTTGTTTGTAACCCAGACCTTGATCTACACCTATAAAATGAGATGCTAGTAAAGGTTTGTTTAGTATATGAGAGATGGCTCAGTTTATGCTTTTCTTTTCCCAGTGGAGAACATCTAATTATGAGGACAGTCTCAAAGAGAACACAGCCCAGAGCTCCAGAGAAAGCAATTATTCTTTCTGGAAGGCTAGTTCAGAGGTGTCATGTGCAACTACTTTAGACTTACTTGTGACCAGGGGTCACCTGAAGAGACACCTCATAACAAGTCCAGTGTGCCCCTGATTGCACCTTTACAGTGAGGTGTTAAAGAAATAGTCAGTTTCCGAGTTCAGCTCAAGTTTGCAGGAGAGCTTCTTTTTGCTGAATTTCGCCCTCAGAGATAAGAAGAGGAAGTTGTGGCCCATGGGTCTTGTGTGGGACCATATTTAGAAGGGACTTAGGAAAAGGTCACTGAAGACAGAAGAGAAAGGGAGCTTGTAAAACGGAATCAACGACAATGCTTCCATCTTTTGGTTTGAGCAATTTGGTATCATTTACTGAAATGAGAAGATGGGTGGTTTGGGGGAGGGGGGATCATGTATGATATCCAGGTCTTTGAGTTGTCCATTAGACATCCACATAGAGATGATGTGTGGACATTTGGGTATAGGAGTCTGAACCTCTAGTGAGAGGTCAGAGCTGGGGGCTCTGGGTCAGTGAACCATCGGCATGTGAGTGATGTTTAAAGCCCAGAGCTGGAGAGATTATCTGAGTGGTATACGCAGGAGACAGAAGAAATGGGATTAGGACCATCCAGATTCAGTGCTGACACTCTTACAAGCAGTGCAGGAATGGAGAAAGAGCCAGGGGAGTGACTGAAAAAAAGTGGCCAAGAATATAGTCTCTAAACAGGAGAGGGTAATGTCCTGAAAGTCACAATGCAAAAAAGTGTTTTGAGGAAAAGAAAGAATCTACAAAGTCTAACGTGGCTATAATGTCACCTGATTAAAAGACCAAACGACAACCATTTAGTTTGGCAATTTGGAGAACAATGTGTCCTTGGTAAGAACAAATTTAGTGGAGATGTGGAGGCAAACGTTTTACTGAAGTTAGTTGAAAGGACAATGAGAGGTCAGCAAGTGGAAACAGGGACAGTGGTCAACTCTTTCAATAATGCTTTTGGTTTTGGTTTTGGTTTTTTGGTGGGTTTCATTCGTTTGTGTGTTTCCAGTTACGTTTTTGAATGAATGGGACTCAGACTTCAAATGACTACATGCTTGGCTGCTGACACCCTCATGCTGCCATCTGACAGTTTTGGATACAGAGAGGGATGGATCTAGACCTTAGTTAGCATTCCCAGTTTCAGCTCAAAACATCCCAGTCAGGACCCCACCTTGACTCAGTTAATCATGGCCAAGGACTCTGACGGAATGTGGAACCATCCAGATCAATCACAGACTGGACAAAAGAGCATTTCTCAGATGAGAAGGGAGAGTGCCCGCCAGACAAAAGAGAGTATAAGAGAGTTCATTAAATCTACATGGCAACCATGTGAGATAGTCAGAGATAGCACTTACGGCTTACAGAAGAGGACCCTCGGGCCCCTCTATCTCATCAGTGCACAGTGTAAGTCCATGTCCAGATCTAATGGGCTCCCAAGAGCTCATACTCAAATAATGATATGATACCATGCAGTGAAAGTCAACATTTCACCCAAATACTGAACCCATAGAAGCGACACTTCACACACCAATGCAGTGGTTCCTGCACCTTTCCCCCTTCTTCATCATGCCAGGTGGCCACGCTTTACTCCGTCTACACATAGGGGCCGCCTAAGGGTTAGAAGAGGTGACATTCTTTTCAAGGGGTTTTGGAAGAGATTTTGTGGTCCTTAAATTTTCCATATGCCTTCACTAAAAATGCTAAAGCATGAGAATTTTTGGTTTAAAGAAACTTCTCCTTAAAGAAACTTTCTCCTTCTGTTAATTTAACAAGAAGCACAAGATAGTAAGTCTTCCTGAGTTAGTCAGACACAGGTTTTTCTCTATGCATTGGGAGGGAGAGGTGCAAAAGGAAGAGCCACTTTTGGTAGGTTCTGATTCACTCTTAACTGTGAGTATGTGTGGTGGGTCTAGGGTCTGTTTCCTTAGGCGACAAGAGTAAAATGCCATCTTTTATATAAGAGAGTGAACCTGCGGTAGTGGTATTGTTATGATTAAACAAACCATAATGACAAAGGGACTTTCTGTTATTTGGAGCCATGTTTTATTTTGTGCGTAGAATCATAAAATGTGCACTTAATTTTGATAACCTATTCCCTTACGTCTAAAGGATTGCTAAAATGTCAACCCCTCTTTTGTATTTGTCTTGTCCTGATAATTCAAGGTAACACTGATTGCTGTGAGTAGACTCACAGAGGTGAGACAATTAGAAGACTGGTAGATTTCTCTCTCAGTTAGCCAATGTTCAGCCTCCTGGGCTATCTTAGGATTGAGTTAAACACTGTAATTTTCTGTGAGAGGCTAAGTCTTCTCCAACGCCAGCCTGTGTTTTGATTCTTGAAGAATGGGCTTGGTTCAACCAAGTACTGGGGTCTTGCAGTGATGGCTGTGCAGGTGCATGGTTCACCATAGCCTGTAAACATGAAGGTAACCTACTGTAGTACGAAGATGAAGTTTGGATTCCAAAAGTTTGGAGTCCATCAGAGTTGTTGTTGTGGCTTACTAGATCTTTGTTTGGGGGCAGATTATGCTCAATTTGGGTCAAGTATTCCTATCCCTAATGTTGGAATGATATGTAAGATTAGGGATCTTTCTGAACTTTAAATAGTGATACACAGTGATTCACAATAGCCAAGATATGGGAACAACCCAAGTGCCCATCAATGGATAAGTGGATAAAAAAAGAAACAGTGTGTCTATATAATGGAATAGTATTCAGCCATAGAAAGGAAATCCTGCTGTTTGCAACAACATCAGCAGAATGTTTGGGCATTATGCTAAGTGAAGTAAGCCAGACAGAAAAAGACAAATACTGCTTGGTATCACTTACATGTGGAATTTAATAAAAAGCCAAACTCCTAGAAACAGAAAACAGAAAGTGCTTGTCAGAAGCTGGGGGTTGGGGAAATATAGAGAAGTTGGTAAAGGGGTACAAACTTTTAGCTATAAGAGGAATAGGGTCAGAGGATCTTTAAAAAAAGAAATGTAAAAAGGAAAAAAAAAAGAAAATTGCAATAACACAGCAGTGTCGACTAGGTACATGGGAGAGCCTTTGCAAAACAGTTCTTTCATCCTTTGTTGGCTTCTTGATTTTTTTTCTGTCATAGAAAGGGTCACAGAAGCTGAGCCCCCATGGGATTATAGTCAGACTCATAAGCAAAGCTTTGAGACATGGATAGGGGATGATAGACAGAACACAGAACTTGAACTTACTTTGTTCAACTTTCCAAATGCTAAAAAAATTGTCAAATTTTTAATGAAACAAATAAAAGTATATGATGAAGTATGTGGCTGTATAGCATAATACTGATATACTATAAACAACGATATTTTAAAAACAATTTATAAAACAAAAGTCAATCATGGCCTTGAGTGAGTGGTTCCTTCATGTATTGCCATCATACTATATCTGAGTAATAGTGGATGCTGCTATCATGCTTAATATTCAATTATTTTGACACCTGTGAGGTTCCAAGATTTCTCTCTTGCATGTGAATGACCTATAAAACTGGTAAAAACTTAGAAAACAGCATTATTTGTGAGTGTTTCATGGTTTTCTGAGAACTAGTTCATATTTTATTGTAATACATCCTCAGTAACCTTGCAGAATGGACAGAGTTATACCCATTTTATAGATGATGAAACTTAGCCATAGAGCTCCATCTAGAGATCTCGTCCAAGGCAAGGGGTATCAACAATATCTGAACAGAGGCGTTTATCTTCAGCCCAACTCAGAGCTTGTATTTAAAACACTAGTTTTCTCAAAGTCATTTGTTATGTGTCAGTGTTTAGTTTGACTTCTCAAACATATTAAGATAAGTGATGATGTAATTAGGCGTTGTCCTAAATCATGAACATTTAGGTAAAATAGAATGGAGACAAAGAGATAAACCCGAGTCCAACTCACATGTATTTGTTAATGACTACTTCGTACTAGCCATTCTTAGGGACTTTCTTCTCAATCGTCTACCTGAGTTCTCTCAACATGCTCATCACCAGATGAGGAACCCAAATGTAGAGCTATGAAATGCTCTGACCAGTATTATACAATTAGCAGACATGGGAGCCAGCATTTGAATTAAGGTCTCCTTAATGCAAACTCAGTGCTCCTTTCACTGTTCTCACTGTATAGCTAATGAATATGAGGGCATTTAATTAGCTCTATAGAAACTATAGAAAAACACATTTCAGAATAAAGGGCATCAAATGACTGGATGATAGAATACCCCTTCTTGCTCGTTTTTAAATTATGCATTAATTAAATGTTTATAATCACAAAACAGGATAAAAGCAAGTTGTAGTCGAAGGGCCAGCAGCCAGGAAGTGTGCATCTTCACATTAAGAGAGGCTGAAGATCTGGGATGACAGTGTTCAAGGTCAGTTTAAAAGTCAGATTCCCAGGCCAATGAAAGATCTTTCTTTACCTATCTCTTGTTGGTACTAATGAGAACATGGCAGTCTAAATCACCACATTACCATGCCTGGCAGGCCAAGTGATGAGCAGGAGCTGATCAGGAAAATTGGATAAGAAGACATTCTAAGAAAGAGATAAGTAATGAAGATGTATTTTTAAAGTATGAGTCAGTGCCTTGAAAGCCAGTATAAAGTCCCTATTCACGGAATAGATCCATAATACTGGGAACTCATTAAATCTTAGTTGCACTGAATGGAAGAGATTTCTCTGAATGTTTTGGTTGTGTACATGATTTCAGTAACCTTAGCCTATATGAGCTATATTTTCCATACTTTGGACCCCTCGGGATTCACCCAGAGAGGCTGAATCAGGGATTTTGGATTCTAGTTATTGTTCTACACCAGTTACATGACAGTGGATGAAGTACCTAGAATCTCTAAGCTCACCTGTCCTTACATTCTCAGGCATAAATTAATCACCCCAAATAACATCCCTTGTATCAAGTGCTTTCTATGTCCAGTCCCTGTGTTAACATTAAAATTACTCAAGTGAAACTGTCTCTAATACTGAGGAAAATAGATATAAAACTGAAAATACTACGAAACAGGGCTGAGTGCCATGAAGAATATCCAAATACAAGTCTTGCATAGTTCAGAATGTGGGATGGTCACTTCCTGTATTTTGTAAATGGGGAATTTGTTTCTTTTCATTGCAAAGGTGCCTGTCTAGTATTTCATAGGTGGGGTTACAACGTTGCAATAATAGCAGTGTCCAAATCTAGTGGATCATCACAATTGTTTGAGAATAACATTTTCCTTAAAGTGAATATTTTCGGTACCTATGTCCCATAATTATAAATGTAATTCTTGAAGTAGGAGTTGGGCTCAAGAATGTTTGTAGCACACTCTCCGGGTGATGTGGATGTTTGCCTAGGTTTGGGAAATATTTATTCAAGTGACCTTTACATTTTTCTACTGAATATAACATACATTACCAAATAGCTATTTCTCAGCTTCCCTGATTTTCTAGCTGCCAATAAGCCCACCTGCCTTTATTTTTGGTATTAGTATTTTTTTTCAGCATGAACTTTTCCTTCACTGTGAAAATTGGATCCATCTAAAAAGAACTATTTCGGGCGCCTGGGTGGCTCAGTGGGTTAAAGCCTCTGCTTTCGGCTCAGGTCATGATCTCAGGGTCCTGGGATCGAGGCCCGCATCGGGCTCCCTGCTCGGCAGGGAGCCTGCCTCCTCCTCTCTCTCTGCCTGCATCTCTGCTTACTTGTGATCTCTCTCTCTCTCTCTCTCTCTCTCTGTGTCAAATAAATAAATAAAATCTTTAAAAAAAAAAAAGAACTATTTCATCATTTCTCCCCCAATCCTATACTCTGTATCCACGGACTCTGCCCTCCCTCTCGTTGCAAGGACGATGTGTCCCTGTGTTGTCTGCTTTCCCCACTCAGACACTGCATATGTGATTATCTCCTCTTTTTTCCCAAACAGTTCTTTTTTTTTTTTTCTTCTGGGTCAATTCTTCCTGCATACAAATATATTGTGTTATCTTTTGCCTTTTTTTTCTGCCTTTATATTTTTATGTATGTTTATTTTTTATTATTTTTTCCATTTTTTATTTTTAAGGAAAAAATTTAAAGATTTTATTTTTTTTCGAGAGAGAGCTAGAGCAAGAATGTGAGCACGGGGAGCAGCAGAGGGAGAGGGAGAAACAGGCGCCCCACTGAGCAGGGAGCCCAACATGGGGCTCAATCCCAGGACCCTGGGATCATGACCTGAGCCGAAGGCACATGCTTAACTGACTGAGCCACCCAGGTGCACCTGTCTTTAAAGAAATTTTAAGATACATCTTGCTGGACCCCCTACTCATTTTAAGTTTCCTTTTATAGAAAATCTACTAAAACTGTTTTGAATATCTAATTAGTCTATACCACTGTTCTTTCCTTACTCAGACCAATTAGGCATTTATAGACTAATTTCAGTGATTGTACTCCAAAGACCTCTAAAGATTTCTGTCCCACCAGTTCCCTGGCTCTAGGTCACAGCTCATCACTCCTCATCAGGCAAATACAAGTCAAAACCACAATGAGATATCTGCTTACACCTGTCAGAATGGCAAAAAAAAGAAGAAGAAAAAAAAAAGCACAAGAAACAAGTGTTGGTGAAAATGTGGAGAAAAAGAAACCCTCAGGCACTGTTGGTGGGAATGCAAACTGGTGCCACTACTGTGAAAACAGTATGACGCTTCCTCAAAAATAAATAAATAAACAAACAAACAAACAAATAAATAAATAAATAAACTAAAAATAGAGTTACCCTATGACCTAGTAATTGCACTAATGAATATTTACCCAAAAAATGCCAAAACATTAATTTGAAAGGATATATGCATCCCTATGTTTATGGCAGCATTTTTTGGGATAGCCAAATCATGGGAGTAGCCGAAGCGTGCATCAGTAGATGAATGGATAAAGAAAATGTGATATATACACACACACTCACACACACACAAGCAAATATTATTCAGTCATAAAAAGAATGAAAGAAAATGTGATATATACACACACACACACACACACACACAAGCAAATATTATTCAGTCATAAAAAGAATGAAATCTTGTCATTTGCAACAATGTGGATGGAACTAGAGGGTATTACGCTAAGCGAAATAAGTCAGTCAGAGAAAGACAAATACCATATGATCTCACTCATATGTGCAATTTAAGAAACAACGTAAATTAACAAAGAGGGAAAAAGGAGAGAGAGAGAGAGAAACTAAGAAACAGACTCTTAATTACAGAAAACAAACTGACGGTTACCAGAGGAGAGGTGGGTGGGGGGATGGGGAAATGGATGAAGAGGAGTAAAAGCCCACTTATCCTGATGAACCCTGAGTCATGTACCCAACAGTTGAATCACTGCATTGTACACTTGAAACTAATGTAACACTGTATGCTAACTACCCTGGAATTAAAACTAAAAACTTCGAGAAATGAAAGAGGTGGGGAAAAAAATGAAACACATCCCAAAGAAAGAAAGAATATATTACCTTTCTTAGACTAAATAAAGGTCTTCCCTTTGTTCACCTTATATTCTAGCAAAGGAAGACAGACCATAGGGAACATACATAATAATGAGGTAAATTATTTACTACATGGTGATAACAAACACGAGGAACGATTTAGAAATAAAACAGTTTATGGAGCGTGGGGGTGGGCTGAAGTTTTAAGGAGCATAATCAAGCCTTTATGAGATGGTAGACCTCAGAGGGAGACTCATCATTCAGGTCCACGGAATGATAAAATATTTTTTTGCCACGGGCATATACTTTTCCAGGCATGCTTTAAGGGAGGATCAAATATCTCTCTTCAATATCCCAGGACAAGGATGGTCAATTAAAGACACCCCTAGACTCGGGGACATCTTGGGGAGCCATCACACCTGCCCTGGGGCAGCTGAAAGAGTTTTCCTCTGCACTTCTACAAGTAAGATAACAGAGAGAGCTGTTGCCTCCTTCTTGCAGTTGATTTGCTTCTATTTACTGGTCCTGACCCCCGAGGAGTTAAAGCATGGGTAGACTTAGGTATCAGCTGGGAAGGGAGGTCTTAGCTCAAAAAAGGATAACAAGAGTGCAGTTTTGGGCTCAGCAACTTCACGTCTGGCTCAGAAGAGAATTCACACAGTAAAACTGCTGAAATGGCAGCAGCAAAGCCAAGGCGTGGCAAGCCCTCAGAGGCAGACGGCCAGCTCGGTGCTGTCAGGAAGGAGTAGGAATGGAGCACACGTGCTCCCGTCTCCCTGGAGAATGAAAGGAAGAGAGCGGAACGAATCATGGGGAGACTGTGAGATGTGCTGTGCTTCGCTCTGAATAGTGTGAATTCGACCTGGCTAAACCTGTGTTTAACTGTGGTATACCATCCTTTGTTCTCAGGGTCTAGTGAGGCTGGGTGACACCTTATTTATGGGCACATAAATACACACGCAAAACTGGGAGTAACGCCTTTCTTCAAGCTCTGGGTTTAAATAACTCCAAAGAAATCCTGTGCTGTATTCATCGCTTCACAAACATGGATACTGAGTAACTTCTATATGCCATTTATGAAGCAAACTGAGGTTTAATAAACATTTCTCATGTTTAGTGTTCCGGCACCCAATATTCTTCTAATATCACTCAGTTCTGCTTTTGGAAATGGCATTTCTACCACTCTGTGCATTCTTGGTGGGAGAAAAGTGCCAACCTCGGATTATTAAAGCCTTTGGGAGGCAGCTCCCTCCTCACGGCGGGGAAGCCAGGATTGCGCTGTGCCAGGGACCAAGTGTCACCCGAAGTGATGTCCAACGTTTGTCTGACTTTGTGTTAGAAACGGTGTTAGACCTTCAAGCCAATGGCAGGACATGAGAAATAACATAGTGAATACAGCAGCAAAGACGCTTTCTGCTTTATAACCCAATCTGGTTCCGAAGACCTCACTCCCTATGCACCTCTGTTCCTCTCTCTTTCAATACCATGGGGAGATGTTGACTCCCTGCCCACAGGGTCCTACAAGCTCTTGCTTTGACTAATTAGTCTCATCATCTGGTACCACATTCTCAAAATATTTATTCAGTAATTATTTTCAAAGACCTACCCAGTGTCAAGCAAATGGCTGGGCCCTACAGGGAGCATTAAACTGCGAATGGCATCCTTCCCACCCCCAGGAAGTTTACAGCCTAGCAGAGAGATTATACATTTGCAAAAACAGTAACTATAACCTTCACGTATTAAAAGGAGGTATTCAGGAACAGAAGAAAGTACTCTGGAAAACCATACATGTAAATCAAGTATCCAGAGATGGGGATCAGCAAAAACTTTACTACAGGTGTTTGAGATGCTGGTGGAATGATTCAGCTCATGATAACAGAAGAGGGAGCCACGAGCAACAAGAAAAAAAAAAAAGCAGGTGATGTTTTAGTCACAGGGATGACCGCCACTGTTGGGACCATAAACACTGTTCTCTGTGCACAGTGACTGCTATCAATCCCGGCCCTTGGGGATAGCTTTCCTCTAACTTTCACTAGATCATAATACATGCTGTTTCTAAAAGCCACAAATTCTGTCCCTTATTTTAAAACTTATAGCTGTACCTTGAAAATAAACCCAAGAGTAACGCAAGATTGCAACTTTCTCCAAAGGTATAGATTCTGGCAGCTAAAATAAGTGGTTAGTTTAAACAATCAGGCAAAATAAAGAAAACCTTCTGACTTTATAAAGAGGAGGGTCCTTTGCACAGAGGTGATGGAGTACCAAATTTAACCACCATGAAAGGCCCGTGGGAACTGGCATTTATTGGAGGGATATTACAGGAAACGGAGTTAAGTTCCCCTTTAAGAACATCATGTTGGACCTACTCTTGCAAGGCATATTACTTTTTTTCTCTTTACTTTTGGGGAAAACAAACAATTTATATTCTGTGACTGTGGGCTATTTTTCTTACGTAACTCATATTAAGATATGGGTGCCGATGCCCAGAAGATAAATCATACTCTTTGCAATAAGGAAAGATAACAGGCAAAGTTTGCAACATGCCTATGAACATCCTCTCTGTGCCAGAAATTAGATTTGCCCGTTTCAATTAGAATATATAGAGAAATCTATCTCTTAGTGTTCAAAAAAGACTTATGAATAGAGATTTCCGTGGCACCTCATTTCTGCTCCATGTGGGGACAAAAAGAGATGAGGACATGTTTCCTTTTGTAAGCAGTGGCTTATCGGAACCTGTGGAGTTTGGCTGAGTCTAACAGGCAAAATCTTCAATGTTCACCCATTTGTACAAGTAGGGTAAGGCAGGCCAGGACCTAGTACCACTTCCATGTTTGAAACACTTTCTTCTTGGCCAGAGTCATCAGCTGGAAGCAGGAAGATAGTGAGCATTGCTCCACAGAATGTTGAGTAAAGAAACAGCAAACACCTTTTGACTGCTTCTCATATCTTCGTATCCCATGACTCACTGCCTTCAAAAAAATAAAAATGAGGTTGTATCCAGAGAAGGGAATTGTTTCTACTTTTGAGAAGGTTCTGTAGTTTTGAGAATGAGCAGCTCTTAGGACAAGGAGATAGGACAAGTTTCTGTAGAATTGCATGTATTCTTCTCCAAAGTCCAGAGCACTGGTTTGTCCTCAGTGCAGTTCTACAAGTAAGTTAACATTGACTCAGAGGGTGTGAATAGCACAGCACCTATTCAGACAAACCAATGTCACATATCCAACGGATCCTCTCTAGTCTTTTGTGGATACTCATGAGGTGGGATATCTCCTGAGGTCTTTCTTCTGTGTAGAACCTTAGTCATTCTGTCTATGCCATTCAACTCCCAATGAGAAGTAGTCTGTGGTGTTCCAAGACCTTCCCTTTGTTTCCTTTCTGGGTGAAATAATGGAATTGCCAATTTGTGGCCTGAATATTGAGGAGCTGGCAGCCCACGAAGCAGAAAACCTCCCTCTGGAAACCATTCTTTAGAATGAACAATAGAGGCTTTCACTTCTCCCTCATCACCTGTCCTCGCATTGAATCAGGAACATTTGCAAAGTTCCCTGATGCCCTTCTCCCTCGTGGGTCCTTGACCAATCAAAGACACCATTTTTAGACACCAGGAAGAAAAATGGCAATTGTTCTATTATTGCAAGGCAGGTAACTTCAAATATTTATGACAATCCTTTGAAGTAAATATGGTAAATATCTCTCCAGCCACAGACTAGAGACCAAAATCTAAGTCTTTGTGATGTAAGGGGAAGCTAGCTTTTCAGAGAGAGAAAAATCAAGCAGAAATAATAGTAATTTACACCTCTACAGGAATTATAGTTCACACCATGATGTCACATATACTTTTTGATCTTTCTCACCAATACTGGTTAAGGCAATCCAGCATTATTGTCTCAATTTTACAGCTATACCTCAGAGAGGTTAACAGATTTCTGTAAGGTCACACAGTCAATTGGCAGCGAAACTAGAATAGAAAAAAAATCTTCTGGTTCCAAACCCTGTGATTTTTCCACTACCTCCCAATAGTAGTGAAACAAGAAGGACGCTCTTTTGTTGCTACTGTTGTTTTATTTTTGCTTACATGGAGAAAGAGAGGTCAGACATTTTCTAATTAGACTAATATCACTTAGAGGTAATTTATATGCTTGTTAGGTTCTTGAGCTTTGACATCAGGATTCTCGGACTTAAACTCAGAATTGTATTAGTCACTAGCTATGGAAACTTGAGCAATTAAAAAAATTACTAATCCTCATTTACCTGAGCTGTAAAATGGGGCAAACCATAGTACGTGTCTCCTATGACTATCCTAGATTAAATGAAATAAGAGTACATGTAAGACACCTGAAAGTCTTTAGAAAAAGGTGACATTGGCAGTGGTGGTGATATTGGTGACACTGGTGATGGTAGAGGTGATTGTGGTGATGGAGATGATGACTCTGATGGTGGTAGTGATAGTCCTGATGACGGTGATGTATTGGTGGTGATGGTAGTGTTGGTGATGTTGTTGACTGTGGTGGTGATGGTGACGGTGGTGGAGGTGGTAGTGATGGTGCTGGTGTCGGTGATGGTGCTGGTGGTGGTGATGATGGTGTTGGTGATGATGGTGGTTGTGATGGTGGTAGTGATGGTGGTGCTGTTTGTGTTGGTGATGGTGGTAGCAGGAGTAAGGGTGATTGTGGTGGTGGAGATGATGGTGGTGGTAGTGATAGTAGTGATAATAGTGATGATGTTGGTAGTATTGATAACAGTAGCAGCAGAAGCAATAGTCAATATTTTAAAGGTGTGGAAACTGGTGTTTTGAGAGAAAATTTAACCAATGTCAATTAAAGTTCAGCAGCATTTTGTGACCCTAATGTAATTTTTCATGCTCAAGGAACCAGGAGCTCCAGAAAGATGGAACCTAAAATTATAGAGTCAAGAAGAATAAATTTTCCTAATCTCATTGAGCTTGTGAATGACTCTTTTATTTTGTCCTTGTTATTAGAAGGTGGAGATAATTTCATGAGTTTGAACTTGGTCTTTCCTACTATAACAGCTCTTGGTCAAACAACCACTGTGAGGATTTTGCCAACTAATAAGCATGTCACACTGATTATATTTTGAGATCAAAGTGAATTATTCTTGGGAAGGTTTGTGGTCTTAGTGGACTCACTGTGGTAGACACATTTTCTACAAAATATCCTAATTCTCTCCTCAGGATGACTTTTCTTGTGGGAGAATTCTCCTTCCCCATCCTCTTGGTGTCATGGTGACTATGAGATGTGCATTGGCCAATGAAATGTGAACAGAAGAGATACATGTCTCTTTTGGGAATATCTCTCCTTCCTCTGCCATAAGAGTAGCTGTGATAGATACCTTCTTGTCAGCTTTGTCCTATATGAAGTGGAGGTAAGGCTGAACTATAATGTGTATATAGCATGAGTGAGAAATAAACCTTTGTTTATTTTGAAGTTGTTTCGGTAGCACAGTTTATCCTGATAGAAACATCCCACTGGGTAATGAGCTACTTAGGGTGCAGACTATGTTTTAATTACTATTAAATCCATATTACCTACATTAGTGCCTAGAATATAGTAGGTAGTCAATAAAAATACTATTGAGTGACAAGTAAAAGTAGTATATCTATTAATATTGCCTTAGTTTGCAAAACCAAAGATATGTCTAAGTTTTGAAAAATTTCTTTTATCTTCCAATTATTTACAAACGATGGTTAAGTCACCCAAGATCTTATACATAACAGACATTTAATGCATACTTACTGATTTTCCAGAGTCGGCTATGTCTTAACCTTTCTACCTCCTATAAAATTTGATAACATATCACAATAGACCCGGACTTCCTTAAGGGGGACAAAAGTTTTGTTATATTCATATTTATTTCCTCATAACCTAGATCATCCTATCACATTTGTCACCACTATGCAATCTGGCATTTAACATGTACTTGGCAAATGACTGAAAGGAATAATTATAAGGAAATATATTTCTGATGGATATATGTTAGGTTGACAGGAATAAAATTATTCAGAGAAAGAGAGAGAGGGACATTTCCATCTCAAATAGTAGCCATCTATTCTCTTTAACTAAAAACTAGCCAGTGATAAGATACTGACCTATTGAGGTGCCCATGTTTTCGCTATTGAGTTTTAAGGCTAACTGTAGCTTTACTGATTAAAGGTGCCATATAGAATATAGAATGGTTAGATAATCTGGAGAAAGAATTTTGTTGTCATTGCTGTTGGTGTGTGTGTGTGTGTGTGTGTGTGTGTGTGTGTGTGTGTGTACGTGTGTGTACATGTATATTTCTATTTAATTGATAAGCACTCCCCACAATGGGGAACTGCAATTAGTATAATTTTCATGATGAATCTCTGCTAAATTTAATTTTATGAAACCCAAGTTGAAAGTGAATTTACTCACACTTATAAAATTTGTGGGGTCCATATGGGTGAACAGATTGCTTTATTCACAGGTTGTCCCATGCGGGGGTTATAGCCAGAGATAAATATCCCTACCTCTCTGTCCTTGATGTCAGAAAGAATCAGCTTGCAGCGGTCAGTGCTTGTGGTAACTTGGAGCTAACCACATGAACAGCAATTATTCAGACTTGCCTGGGCCTGGACAACTGGAATCGCCTCTAACCTACTCCTTGCCTCCTGCCTTCTTAATCTCATTTCCTCTTAATTGTACTGCCAGAGTCAACTTCCCAAATCACCATCTTTATCAGGTTATTTGCAGCCTTGGACAGCTTCATTTTGTCTGCAAAATAAAACCCAAGCACTCTGGACCGACGTTCAATGCTGCCAGTGTTGCTCCGGCTACCTGTTCAGGTACTCCTACTCCTCACCTCTCACCTGCATAAATTCCAAGTTGCTCCTGACCTAGATCACTCAATGTCTGCTTCTGCATCTTATTCTTGTCTGCCTTCTCTTCTTGCTCATGTCCCTCCTTCTGTCCAGAAAACACTTTCCATCCTCTTCAGAGTCATTTAGCTGATAAGTATTTACTGAGTAATGAGCTATGGGTCTGGTCCTGCTCCATCCACCAGGGATACAGAAATTAACAAGAATGATTAGGTCCCTGTTATTTTGGAGCTTATGAAGAAATCTATTCTAATTTTTAAAATACCCTCGAATTTCCTCATTAGGGTGCCTCCTATAGTTTGTTCAACTGGAAGTATTCATTCTTTCTACTAAAACTTTTAAGCACATCCTCTATTACCAAATTGTATGTTTGTCTTATCTCTACATTTGGAAGAAGAAGTTCCTGGAAAGGAAAATCATGAACTCGACTTGCATATTTCCACAAACATGGTTCCTGTAACATGGCACACCCCAAAATATTCATTATTACTTGAAGAACTATTAACAAAATGAATTAATACTAGATAAGATCCTTTGAAGTGTACTATGTGCCTAGCATTGTACAGTGTACTTCAAATATATAATCTTTACTTCCACAACCACCTGATATGGTACCTGTTATCTTTCCAGCTTTTTTAATAAAAAATTATTCTTCATAGAAAGTAAGCAGCATGGAGTTTGTTAGAAAGACTAGATCATTTCTCTCTCAAATAGTCTTCAGTTCCTCTCCCTAACTATAGACCTGGCCTGCGATTGGAGACTGACCTTAGAGCATCAGCTCTGCTTATGATAGAGAATGTGGGTTGACCCTGGTATTATTGATTTAGGGGATTGTGTAGACTAATTCTTCTTTGAAAGAAGTTTGGCTGCAAAGTTGTTATGGCAAAGCTGGGATTTAAAGTCAGGCCTATTTTACTCCAAAGCCCACACATTTTCCCCATAGCACTCTGCTGAATAAGCAGAATACTGGAAATGACTCAACTGCCTCCACTGTAGCAGCTCAGGATGCTTTGCCTACCTCCCCTAAGCACTGACCTCTAAACACAAGGCTATTTATTCCGTATACTTGTGGGGAAAACAGTGGCACGCTGAAAGTGCTGCAGAGTTCATGTTTCAAGATGTGTTCGCAACCATTATCACACAGGTGTTGTAGAGACATCCCAGCCTCCCTCCTTAGTTGGGGTAAATCTGAAGCTCATTCTACAGTGTATCCCACATTTCTTCAATTACTTGCTAATGTGCCCTCTAATGATTTGTTTCCATTCCCTATCTCACTTTTCCGTTTGTGGTCAGTGTTTCTTAGAACAGCCTCCACACACACACCAATACACACACATACGGCTTGTCCTCAAATTCTCATCTCAGGATCTGTTTCTGGGAAAAGCCAAATCAAAACACCTGCATGATTTTTAGTTGTTGGTGCGTGTCCTGTCTTCCCTATCGGCCCCTCTACCATCAACCAACTCACCTTTGCTCATGTTATGAACCAAGGGTCTGTCATCCATAAGATTGTCACTGCTTGGTTCCAGCTTCGAGCTCTCAGCCAGTGTGTAGTTGTGTTAGAAGCTCTTTTCCCGCCCACGGTCATGATTTCAGAAGTGTTTGCTGTCCTTCTCCCAGAGTCAGTTACTCCAGACTGGCTCTAGTTTGAGGGATCTCAAAGAAACCTGCAAATACAGATTCTTTGGGTACCCTCTTCTTGTGTGGACAGCCTCACCCATACCTAAGGCAAAGACTTCCTTTCCAACTTCCGTTCTCTGTAAGGACTATTTGCAGGTCTAGTCCTGGGACTTACTGATGAGGAAATTTTACCGTGTTCTCTAGTCCCTCCTAGGCCTTTGCTGGGAAATTTGAACCTGATTTTCATTTTCATTCTCCAAATATCACTTTCATCAGACATAAAGGCTCTGTGAGGATAAAAGAAAAAAAATGTGCAAACCTAACCTCCAGATTGGAATCCAGGGGTATTTTCTCTGGATGGAGGGCTTATTATGGCCCTTGCCTTGGTGCTTTCATCTGGGTCACAGGTAAGTATGAACCATCTTTTCTTTTTAGTGTTTATTTCACTGACCTCTTCTCTGCCTGAGGTCATGTGCATCATTCCGATGGTACTAATTACCTTGTTCTGAGAGGCATTATGGCAAGGTGGTAAAGACACGAGTTTTGCAGTCAGACTTGGGCTCACATCCTGTCAATTTCCTTTACCAGCTTTTCAAACTTGAGTGAATAACAACAGACTTTCTGATCCCTAATTGCTTTATGTAAGAACTGAGGCAGCAACAGGCCACCTGGGTGGATCTGTCATTTACGCGTCTGACTTCAGCTCAGGTCATGATCTCGGGATCCTGGATTCGAGCCTCATGTTGAGTCCTGCTTGTCCTCCTCTGCTCTTCCCCCCCACTTGCACGCAATCTCTCTCTCTCTCTCATAAATAAATACAACCTTTAAACAAAAACCAACCAAGACAGCATCGATGACTCCAAAGTACATTTTAAAAATAAAGGGTACATTTTACATGTTTTTTTAATGTGTGTTGAGCTTTCAGTAATTAGCAGCTCTCAGTCGTGTGTCTGAAGTTTTTGGAATATCACTCCAGAGTTTTGTTTTGTTTTTAAGCATTCCTAATAACTCAGAGATCCTTGCATCTCTCCTTGATAATAAGAAGAATTTAGAATTTATATCAACATTCATGGAAGAGGCAAGGCCCTAGTTTAGAGTAGTCTTGGATGATTTCAGAGGTCAGAAGCACAATCATATTCACCTCTGACACAGCTGAACAGTGAGTAATGGCTGACTTAGGATGTCTTGCTGGGAGGCCATGGGGAAAATTATGGAGTTGTCAGTGGCAGTGATTTGGGTTACATCTTTACGTTGGTCATTGTTTATCATGCCAACCTTGGGTGATCTTCAAATCCACTCCGTCTGAAGCATCCATCATCTGACATCATCTGACATTATTCTGGGCTATGAAAGGGTATAATCTAGTACCCTCCCCCTCTCCCTGGACAGCAAGAATCATCACTACTCTTTCTCCCAGCAAACAAGTTGGATTTTATACCATGTCTTTGGATATTTCACTTTTATTATAAGATTTTCCAAAAGATTAAAAGCCTGCTTACAAGATATATGAACCATGGATTTGGAAACAAATGGTTTTGCTTTAAGTATTTTTCTGCCTTTCCCTAGCTGCATTAACTTGGCAAAGATGCTTGTCACCTATGAGGTCTGGTTTCCTCAACCACAATGTCTGCTTGCAAATGATGTAAAGTTGGTATGTGAGGTGAGTGAGGCATCTATGATGATACGCTACATCCCAATAAGGGAGGGGATGAGAAGAGGGAATGGACAACAACAATGAGGTAGAAGATGGCACATTGCACATTCCGTTCTTCTCAGAGGGTTTTTCACTCTAAGACCACGCTGGTTTCTTTCAAGAAAGTAGGTGGCTTACTTAATATTGAGATTTATTTTGAATTAATTCCAAATTTATTAATTACTATGTCTATTTCGACTGAGATTGGGTTTGGGGAAAGAAGCACAGGTGCAGAACTTCTTTTGATCCCGTTTGTCCTGTAGATTCATTATCTGCTCCTAGATGAAAATAAGTCACCCTTACAGATTATCTGAAAGAAAAGTAAAGAAACATGTTGATAAATGATTCCCCTGGGAGTTAGTAATGCTCTCCTAACCAGACAGTGATGGGTATGAATAAATGGGTACAGGCTCCTCATTATAGTCATCAGGGCTTGGTTATAATTAGATTATAAGGAATATGATTCAGCTAAAATGTACAAGAATAATGTCAAGATATCTGGGATTTAGGACCAAGACCCTAAGGTCTTGATTTTGGCACTTGAGTTTGAGCCACCCACTATTAGTGATATAAAATGTATGTCCAAAGACATAAAGAGTCCTTAAAGAGTAAAAAAGGTAAGGTGGGATTTTTTTTTTATTTCAAGGGTTTTGTTTTTTAAGATTTATTTATTTATTTGAGAGGGAGGGAGAGAGAGAGAAAGCACAGGTGGGGAGGGGCAAAGAGAATCTCGAGCAGTCTCTACATTGAACGTAGAAGCTGACACAGGGCTGGATTTCATGACCCTGAGATCATGACCTGAGCTGAAACCAAGAGTTGGTCACTTAACCAACTGTACCACCCAGGTAACCCTAACTCAAGTTCGTATTCGAATTTTTGTTAGTTAATTCATATGGTAAAATTGGTTTCAGGTATAGAATTGAGTGATGCATCACTTACATACAACACCCAGGGCTCACCCCAAGTGCCCTCCTTAATCCCCCTCACCCATCTAGCCCATCCCCCACCCACCTCCCCTCCATCAACCTTCAGTTTGTTCTCCAAAGAGTCCCTTATACTTTGCTTCCCTAGCTCATTTATCCCCTTCCCATATGTTTCTCTGTTTTGTTTCTTAAATTGCAAATATGAGTGAAATCATACAGCATTTGTTTTTCTCTGACTGACTTATTTTGCCTAGCATAATATACTCTAGCTTATTGTTGCAAATGCCAAGATGACATTCTTTCTGATGGTTGAGTAAAATTCCATTGTGTATGTATATATATTTATGTGTGTATATATATTTCTGTGTGTGTATACACACACACACACCACAGCTTCTTTATCCATTCATCAGACAATGGACATCTGTGCTCCTTCCGTGGTTCGGGATTTTTAGATCAGTTATCTAGAGGGCTATTTTTCAAAAAGTGGTCTTGGAAATACCCAAACATTAGGGAAATTGCCTGAAGTTCGGGTTAGATACACAGACAATAAGACCTAAGGAATCAGAATCCCGGCATGTTGCCTTGGGATTTGAGTATTTAAAATGTCCCCAGATGCTTTGGATATCTCTGTTCTGAAGACTGAGAAACAAGCTGAGGGTTATGGAGGGGAGGGGGGAGGGGGGATGGGTGAGCCTGGTGGGGGGTATTAAGGAGGGCATGTATTGCATGGAATGCTGGGTGTGGTGCATAAACAATGAATCTTGGAACACTGAAAAAAAAATGTATACAGTGAAGACTGTGCTTTGAGGATCACTGCTTTGAAAGTATTGTTCCTAATAAGTATGGTGTAAGTACAATCAGAAATTATAAAGTGTGCAAAAAATTTAAGATGCAAACTTTGCTGTATGCCAGATCTTAGACCTACCTGCAGGGGACACTACTGTGTAACCCCTGTTTTACTGACTTCTAGATATGGATTTGCCTGGATAGATTTCTCATAATCTTTTCCTGAGATATGCAAGACCATAGTATAGTTTTAAAGGAAGAAGACATCAAGGGTTTTTTAAAAAGGAAAAAAAAAAAAAAAAGAAATACTGGGTGAGCAAAGAGACTATAAATATACCAAAACTTCAAAATGAACATCTCTACTACCTAAGCCAGTTCTCAGTCTGTGTTGACTTTGCTCCCTAGGGGACATTTTGACAATGTCCAAAAACATTTCTGCTTGTCACCACTGGAGACGTGCATCTGGCAGGCAATGGGTATAAACCAGGGATGCTGCAAACATCCCACTATGCACAGGCCATTTTCTCAACAAAGAATTTTCCAGTTCAAAATGTCAGTAGCATTGAGGTTGCAAAACTGGAATTTAAATGCTTCAGTTTTCTTTCTTTCTTTTTTTTTTTAAGATTTTATTTGTTTATCTGACAGAGAGAGAGAGATCACAAGTAGGCAGAGAGGTAGGAGGAAGCAGACTCCCCATTGAGGAGAGAGCCTGATGTGGGGCTCAATCCCAGGACCCTGAGATCATGACCCGAGCCGAAGGCAGAGGCTTAACTCACTGAGCCACCCAGGCGCCCCAGCCTTCAGGTTTCTACTCATATAAGGCACTTAAAAAAAAATTTGTGCATCATTATAAGAATTATTCTCATTTATAGAGAACAAAACAAAGACATAAAGGTTAGCCCATATAGATGGGTTACACAATTTTAATGATGGGTCTTTTTTGTAATTCAAAAAGCACATTGTTTGAATCTAAATGCTTATTATTTTACCAGAATGTTTATATGTACATGTGAATACACACAGACACATATTGAGAAGTGGTCTTATATGGTGATTATGTGCACAAGACTGGGAATCCAGCATCCTGAATTTGAATAAACATCATCAAATGCCACCTTACTAGAGTGGACGAATTGTATAACCTCCCTAGGGCATACTATATTTATCTATGAAATGTGGTTAGTAATACTACCTGCCTCAATAAACCGTGGAGAGGATTAAATAAGGTATTCCCTGTAAAGCAATTGACAGAGTGCTTAGCACATAGTTGCACTCAAAATATGTGTTTTTATTTCCTGACACATGTTAACCTAGCCATATTTGGACTTATGCCGGAGCACAATGTCTAGCCATTAGCAATATTGGCTTCTGAACTATCAGGATTAAAATATCAATGTGGTAAACATCATCTCTGGAAAAAATGAAGTTTCTACCTTTGTCCTAACTAATGAACATTTGAATCTCATTGTGCTAATTAAACCAAGACATTTCCAAAAGTTCCATCACTGACCTATGGGAATAGCAACCAACCAAGCAGATAAGCGTAAGGAATATCCATAAACTTGTTAACTCAAAGGCTGGTCCATTTCATCGTTTTATGGCATAACCTATCGAGAAGTCTGTTGTATCAGTGAGAATCTGTTGTATCATAGAGAATATCTTTGGCCACATCCTTGGCTCTTCCCCTCCAAGCAGCCCCGAACTTATTTGCAAGCCCTTTAGACATAGCCGGTATGAGGGAGAGGCAGGAGAGAGGGGTACAGGCCCAGCTTCTGTGGGTTACTTGCAGTATGGCCCTGGGCAAACCATGTTTATTTTCTAAGCTTAGTTTCCTCGTTAGTGAAATGGATACAATATTGTGGCTACCCCATCAATTCTTGCAAGAATTATGTGAGACAAGCTACATCTACCTCCAAGAACAGCACTTACTAACCAGTAAATGCTGAATAGATATAGCTACTATTAAATAACTATCTTCAAAATCCAGAAGAGCTAAAAGAGCAAGAAAGACACAAAGAGTGGAGGTGAGGGAAGAGGTTTCTTAAAAGATTGCTTCAAGGATGTCATGAACTTGATTCCCAACCCTTCTGTCTCAAATTCACTACCCATTTGTTATTATTAATGCTTAAACCTAAAGCCATTATGACCAGAGTACCCATCACTTTGGAATTTAAAGTAAGCTGTGTGTGTGTGTGTGTGTGTGTGTGTGTGTGTCTGTATGTGTTTGTGTGTGTGTGTGTTGAGTGAAAGCATATTGAATATAAATTTAGCATTACAGTAATAAATAATATGGGAAAGCCTGATGGTGCTTTGGAAAGTTAAAGGTAAAATAATTTGGGATCAGTGAGTGACACAGTGTATAGTTCTAAAGTCCCTCCTCAGGGTTTATTATAACAGCATGCAATGACTGATGTGTACATGATTGTATGTCATTATGCAAGTATTATTCAGTGGCCAGGAACTTCTGTTTAAGAAAAAGGCAGGGCGTTGTTTGGATTTTATAATGACTGCCATTGAACTACTAGAAATGTTTAAAATGCCACTTTATGGTTTATATTCTAGTTTTCTTGAAAAAAATACACATAGCTTATTTCCAATTAACACCAGGTAGAAGGTGTTTGTTGTTGTTGCTGTTGTTGTTTAAGATACTTAAAAGTTCAAGTTAAAGTTCAAATCCAAGATCTGCTCATATGGGAAGAGTGGGAGGTTTATCACTGATGATGCTTACCAGCAGGTATGGACCACCCATCAGCATAAATGATCCTGTCTTCTCCCCATCACTGTACCAACTCCTTCCTGAGAAGAATATGAGGGACTGAAGCCAACTGCATGATTAACAATTTGGGGATAGGGCATGTACAGTTTTATCCTTTCTGTTAGCCTTCCCTGTGAGCTTGCCTATCCAAAGAAAATTATGGGTTCTCAATTTGTCTCAGCTGTATTGTAAACTTACTGGTAGAGACACTAAATACACTGAGAGAGTCTCATCCATTTAATCTTTTATATTCACCCAAATTGCTTCAGAACTCAGACTGGGAGGGCATATTATTTATTAGCCTTCTAAAACCCTAATGTCTGATGTATTGCATGAGTAACACTGAGAAAAAGGCCAGAGGTAGAAGTTAGATAAGTAAAATAATGCTCTGTGGTACAGAATTCTGTCATGGTTAAGTCAAGGAACTGAGGATTAATATCTGTGCTGGGTGCCAGTCACGTGGGATTTGGATCTGAAGGGCCAATGTTGCTTACGGAAGGATTTTCCATGTAAGAATGCCCTGAAGTGTGGAGATGAACCAGAATAATTCCAGAAACTAAGAGAAAAGCAAGGTATTTCAGGAATGAAGGAATGATTGACAACAATAAAGATCATGGAGGTTGAAGTTTCTCACGTATACATAGAAAAATGGAATTTATTGATGCCATTGACAAGAATGCTTTCAGTGCGGTCAGGGAGGCAAGAAATGGTGTGCCAGTAAGAGAAAACGAGAGGTGAGCAAGGGGAGAACATTTATTTGAGAAATTTTGGTTTGAAGAGGAGCAGAAAAATACGGCAAAAGAGTCTGAGGATCTGGTGTTAATATAGCTTTACTTTTTAGGTGGGAGACAATATAGCATATTTGTACACTGATGGGAAATTATTGAGTGGAGGAAAAAATTGATAATGTAAGGGAAAGAAACACTGAACATCTTAATGTTAGATTGAAATTAATTAATTAAATGAATTAATTAATGAAAGAATTGAATAATAAAAGATGAGATAGTATATGATTCCACTTATGTGTAATGTCCAGAACAGGCAAGTTTATGGGGAAATATGTGGTGTGACTTCTAATAGGTCCCTGGTTTCATGGGGGGATGGATTAATATGTCCTAAAATTAACTTTCAGGAATGACTATACAGCTACGAATGTATTAAATGCCACTGAATTATACAGTTTAAATGACACTACATCTGAAACTAATGATGTACTGTAAGTTGGTTAATTGAATTTAAATAAAAAAATAAAATAAAAATAAAAGGATAAAGTGTATGGTGTGCAAATTGTATCTCAATAAAGCTATTTTTAAAAAAGAATGAATGGTGAAAATTTTAAGCCTATAAATAAAATTACTCATGCATTGACATTATAAAGTAATCACAATAATGCCTAATATGTAGCATTGTAAAAATCAAGAAAGAAATTTGAGGTTCTGTGGTAAAATTAACATTTGTTTTGTAAGGAGGTTAATAGTATTTACAGTTTTATTTTTTGTTTTTATTTTTTTATTATTATTTGCCCCAGGGGAATCTTTACAGTTTTAAAAACCATATAGTTTCTAGAGAAATAGTAAAAATATTGCCTGAATTTAAATTTTTAGGTTAAATGTGCAAGTAAAAGTTTTAGAGTAATCAACAAAATAAAACAAATATGTCATATTATATTATATATTCAAAATTAGTAGAGGAATTAAAATTTTAATGAGAGAAAAAGTAGATTACAATACCAAAGATGCGAAGAAAGGAAAATTTTAAAAACAGTATCATAAAAATCAAATAGAAAGCAATAAATAAATTGTTAGAGGTACATTCAAATATATCCATAAGCACAATCAGTATAAATAGTCTGTCCATTTAAAAGAGAATAGAAGAGTTAAAAGATTGACAGTTATATACTCTTATAACAGATACAGGAGAATAAAACGGAAATGATTGAAAGTAAATGGATTGAAAAAGATAGAGCAGGTGAGAATGGTGTTCATATGCAACTACCAGATACCTCATCTGAGGTGGCTTTTGTAACCTAACACTTTATTTCAATCTCACACAAATTAAGGCATCCTTGGGTGCTTGGGATTTTGATGGTGGCTTAAAATTCCTCTGGAAAAAAGGATAACTCCGTTGTTTCCTTCCTAGTGAGAATCCTAGTTCTCAGGGCGTCTGATGGAGTTCCAGCTGACACATTCGCTGCTGGAACACAGGAGCAGGAGGAAGGGCCGAGAAGGGCAATGGCAGACAACAGCTCTGTTTAAGAGTCTTCAGAAGGGCGCCCGGGTGGCTCAGTCTTTAAGTGTCTGCCTTTGGCTCAGGTCATGATCTCAGGGTCCTGGGATCAAGCCCTGCACTGGGCTCTCTGCTCCACGGGGAGCCTGCTTCTCCCTCTCCCATTCCCCCTACTTGTGTTACCTCTCTCACTGTGTCTCTCTCTGTCAGATAAATAAATAAAATAAAATTTTAAAAAAAGGAGTCCCCAGGAATTCCCACAGGACGCTTCCACTTATATCTGCTGACATTCCCCTATGTCTGCTGGGGCGTGCAGTCTTCAATAAAGACTCAGTTATTTGGAGGAGAGCATACTGAGGGGCAATCGTCTGTCCTTGTGAAACCAAGAAAAGAGGATGACAGAAATCATCCAGGGATCCAGGCTACCATTACGCAGTAACTACTGCTAGTTAGTACTGTTAGACTTGCAGTACTAAAGCATTGATAGAGGAGAAGAGTGTCAGATTTGAATAACAACATCTTTAGGTGTTAAATTTGACACAAGTAGACTACAGTGAACGGAGCTTTATTTACTCCAACGTGCCATCTCAATTTCTGCAACAATGAACTCAAGGGATGACATTTGACCCTTCCAGGGCTCTCCCTTGTGCTCTCTCTTTCTCATTGCAGGTCCTTAGTTTCTCCTTTTGAAAACTTCTGGAGCTGTAATAAACACGAATCACTGCAGTGTTGGCAGAATAATATTAATAAATTTGGATAATACATACTTCTGTTTCTCTCTCCAGTCATTCTGGACTTTGGTATTTATTTCCTACATTTCTCCTTTCATCAGATGGTGATGGGACTATTGTATGTTCATAAAGAAAATATAAAACTACCCCTTCCCATAAACTCTATGTAGGAAATAACTTAAAACAGATTATAGATCCACACATAATTGCTGAAAATCAAAACTTCTAAAGGAAAACACAGGAGGGAATAGCTATGATTATCTGATTGGCAAAGATTTCTAAATAGGCCACAGGAAGAAAAAAACATAAAATAAAACATTAGGGAGGGTATGTGCTATGGTGAGTGCTGTGAATTGCATAAAACTGATGAATCACAGACTTGTACCCCTGAAGCAAATAATACATTATATGTTAATAAAAAATAAAAAATAAGGGGCACCTGGGTGGCTCAGTGGGTTAAAGCCTCTGCCTTCGGCTCAGGTCATGATCTTCAGGGTTCTGGGATAGAGCCCCATCAGGCTCTCTGCTCCGCAGGGAGCCTGCTTCTCCCTCTCCCTCTGCCTGCCTCTCCACCTACTCGTGATCTCTGTCTCTCTCTCTCTCTCTCTGTCAAATAAATAAATAAATATCTTAAAAAAATAAAATAAAATAAACTATAAATTTGACTTCATCAAACTTAAAAACATCTGCTATTTAAAATGCATAATCAGCAAAATTAAAAGAAAAAAACAGAAATTAGGAGAAAATATTCACAAATTTAGATATATTTATAGAGTATTTATATTTAATATACATCAAAAACTTATAGTTAACAATATAAAGGCTAATATTTACATATATATTTGAATTCACAAACAACAGGTGTTTATAAATATTTTATTTATAAAATTAAATGAATTTTAAAAATAGGTAAAATACTTAAACATACCACTGAAGAAGATATATTAATGACAAACAGCAGAGTCAAAGATACTTATTATCATTATATTCATTACAGAAATGCAAATTAAAATCACAATGATATTACCTCTATATAGACACTAACATGGCTACAACTTTAAAAGCCTGATAATGTTAAGTGTAGTCAAGGATATGGAGGAACTGAAAGTCTTCTATACCACTTATGAGGATGCAAAATATTATAGCCACTTTGGAAACTCATGTGGAAATTCCTTATAACATTAATCATGCACTTATTTTTACCATAAGACCCACAATCCCTCAAGTAGATATTTACCCTAGAGAAACAAACAAAAGTCCACACAATCCTGTATACTCTATGTGTATATCAGCTTTATTCATAGTAGCCCTTGATCGAAAACAATCTTAATATATCTGAATAGTGAATTAATAAACACATTGGGTAAGTACATCCATAAAATGGAGTAAGCTACTTGCCCTCCCAACAGCATGGATAACTTTTGAAAGCATTTTGCTAAGTGAAAGAAGTTAGACTCTAAAGACTACATGCTATATAATGACTAGTGCGTGAAATCCTGAAATGGCAAAACCACAGTGGTAGACATTTTAGGGCTGGAGAAGGTAGAGGGCTGTGCAGGATTGCTTAAGAGGGGACACAGGGTGATTTGAGGTGAGGAGCATTTCCTGGTTCTTGATTGTGGAGGGAGGCATACTTCTGCATACAATTGTGGAAACTCATCGAAATGTAACCTTTCAATGGGTGAATTTCATTTTATGTAAATTACACCCAGAGAAAGATGCTTAAAAGGAAATGAAGGTTTGGGGGATGGGGGGGAGATATTCACAGGACGAAAAGCTGAAAAATTCATCAACACCAAATGCTAAGAGAAGATCTGACTGAGAGTATACAATACAGAATGAAGCCCGGTACCGTAGGAAGAAATGAAAAGAACTGAAAAAGGTCATTACAAAAGTAAATACTAGTTAATACTGAAGTTCATGAGTATCAGAGCTTGAAATCTTACTACAAAGAGGAGGGAGGTTGCCTTGAGAAGGATATCCTCTCCAGGGACCTTAGGATCTCTTCAAATGTAAAGCAGGGAAACCGAAAATCCCTCCAGCATTCCTGATCTTACAATGAGTAGAACACAGTGGTGATTCACGCCTGGGGTCATCTGAAGCCTTTGAATAATAAATCCCAGCTCAGGAGTGTACCCGCTTGGCTCAACACCCTTTGCTAATGTCTGGTGGAAAAAGAGGCATTTTCTTTTCTAGGAGGAAATGCTTCCCAAATCTTACTGTTCTTTATACACAATGTTTAATTTCTCTCAATTAGACCAAAGAAAGTTAATAAAATAAGAAACATCATCAAGAGATTTAAAAATAAAAAGAACCAGACTCAAAAATAGCACAGAAACAGGAGTTTCCTGTCAAAGAATTTAAAATAATTATGATTAAAAAACTATAAGGTGGAAAAGACATATGTGAACAGGTGGGGAATTTCAGCAGAAAGACATAAACCATATTAAAAAAAAAAAAAGCCCAGTGGGATTGCTAGATATGAAGTGCCTGATATCTGTGATACAAAATTATTTTGATGGACTTCCTAGCATACTGGATAAAGCAATGTAAGTAATCTATTAACTTGAAGACAAGTTAATAGAAATTATCCAAACTAAAAGAAGAAGAAGACAACAAAATATGACAGAACATTCCCATTTCTGTGGGGAAATATTAAATTCTCCAAAATATGTGGGGCCACAGTCCCAGATGGAGTTGAGAGAGAGGATGGGTCAATAGAGAACATACAAAATATAAAGGCCAATATTTTTCTGAAATTGAAGAGAATATCCCACAGATCCAAAAAGCTCAGAGGAGCCCCATAAGGACAAATAAGAAAAGCACACCTAGGCATGGTCTTAGTGAGATGGTGAGAAGCAAAGAGAATGAAAACAGCCTAGAAACATTCAGAGACAAAGGAGAAACATTTTCCTGTATACAGGAACACAAGTGGACAGAGTGCACAAAAATTCAGTTAGGGTATAGAAAATCTAACTAACATTATCCACCCATTTGGCCTATTGACGTTTATAGAGTGCCGCGCGCAACAAGAACAGAATGCATATTATGTCAAGTGCACACGGAGCATTTACTAAGTCAGAGCGTGTAGGGCAAATGAAGAACACATATCAAGTACCTGGTTTTAAACCTGATCATGTCGATATTTACATTACATACAATGATATAAACTCCTGAACTTCAAGACACAGCTGGCCAAACAGATCTTTAAAAAATCAAGGCATATGTGTTTTCTGTCCATAAGAAATATTATATAAATATAAAGACTGATATTAACCTGAAATGATGAAAAATAATTATATGCTAAGTAGACACTAATCAGAAAGAAATGATTAGTGACATGCCAATATTGATGTTGTTTTAGAATGCAAAATGAAATATGGGAGAGTAGATAAAATAAATGTGTTTACATTAAATAACGAAGTTTAAAACATATAAAGAAAAAACGGAACTGAACGGAAAAATACACAAATCTACAATTGTATTTGGAAATTTCAACACATCTCTATCAAGAACTGAAAGTAGCAGTAGAGAGAAAATCAGTAGGAACGGAGAAAAAATGTACAATGCTCTAAATCAGCTTGGTTCTATTGCCATTTTTATAACCTTGCACCCACTAATAGCTAAATGCACATTTTTTTCCCAGTGAACATGGAATATTCACCAAGCTAGACCAAATAAGGACAATTAAATAAATCTCAATACATTTAAAATAATTGAGATAATACAGAGGAAGTTCTCTAATCATAATATAATTATAGGCCAATAAAAGAAAATCCCTGGTTAAGACTCTGAACACTTAAGTAACACACTTTCAATTAAATCAAAGAAGAAATTTATAATTTCACAATTCTAGGTTAGAAAAAAAAAATGCCTAAGGCGCCTGGATGGCTCAGTTGGTTAAGCGACTGTCTTCCGCTCAGATCATGATCCTGGAATCCCAGGATTGAGTCCCACATTGGGCGCCCAGCTCCGTGGGGAGTCTGCTTCTCCCTCTGACCTTCTCCCCGCTCATGCTCTTGCACTCTCTCTCTCTCTCTCTCTCTCTGTCAAATAAATAAAATCTTTTAAAAAAATGCCTTAAAAAATTGATTAAGGCTGTCACCTGAGAAACTGGGGGGAAAAATAATAAATTAAATAATAGCAAGTGTAACATTTTGTAGTATTTAGACCAGATTAGCTTTAGTTATGCAAAGAGTAAATATAGAAAGCAAGATTCAAGGCTTGCAATGTCCAGTGAAGCTGAAAAATATGGTTAACTCAGACAATCACAAATGAATGAACGAATACACACATGTATAGAACAGTATTACCTGAGGATCTAGAATGTGAACAATGATAATTTTCCTGGGTTCCAAGTTTGTGTTTGGAAGTTTTATATGGTGCTTTCCACAGATTATGGCATACTATAACAGCAAATTTTAAAATTCCAGATACAAAAGTTGATATTTAAAGGGACAAAGTCTTCTCTAAGTTTACCCTGCAGGTTTAAGTTTTAGGGGCCTGGTATGCCCCAGCTCATCTGTTCCCAAATTTATGTTCTTTTCAAAGTATCCCTGATCCAAAACTAGCTTTTTGCTTTCAGCAATAATATACACATATGTCAGCATCTTTTATCTCTTATTTATTTATTTTTGAACAAATATTTCTGCATAGAGAAAAGTGACATGGCAGGCAAGTGGCTTTAGCTCTAAAACCAGGCAACACTCTGAAAACTCATACACACACACAAACACTTGGATTCAAACAACACATACATCTTTGACTTCATTTCTGATTTTCTCTTTAATTATATATCTAGAAAATGATTTCCTAGATTAAAATGGATAAACGCTTTTAAAGCTCTTTGCCCAGGGCGCCTGGGTAGCTCAGTGGGTTGAAGCCTCTGCCTTCGGCTCAGGTCATGATCTCAGGGTCCTGGGATCGAGGCCCACATTGGGCTCCCTGCTCAGCGGAGAGCCTGCTTCCTCCTCTCTCTCTCTGCCTGCCTCTGCCTACTTGTGATTTCTCTCTCTCTGTCAAATAAATAAATAAATAAAATCTTAAAATAAATAAATAAATAAAGCTCTTTGCCCAAGGATGTTCACTATACTTGTATTTAAAATTAGAATCAATTTTAATGTCCACTTATAAGTAATGATTAATTATTTTATATATATAAGGTAATGATGAAGGCATTAAGGAAATTGTTTTGAGATGCTTTTCAAAGACTGTGATCAGGATTTGGATTTAATATTAAAGGAACAGAATCAGAAGACTTCACAGTATGAGTGAAACCATAAAATATTCATATCTACATAATAATCTACATTAATGTCATATCCATTCTTATGTTTATTTCATACATGCCTGTCTCAAACCTCTGGTGTCCCAAATCTGAAACTGCCCACCAGATTACAAACTAGCACCCTTCTTTGAGCTAACTATGATTATTATTATTTTTTTAAGATTTTATTTATTTATTTGACAGAGAGATCACAAGTAGGCAGAGAGGCAGCAGAGAGAGAGAGAGAGAGAAGGAAGCAGGGTCCCTGCCGAGCGGAGAACCCACTGTAGGGCTGGATCCCAGGACCCTGAGATCATGACCTGAGCCGAAGGCAGAGGCTTAACCCACTGAGCCACCTAGGTGCCCTACTATGATTATTTATCCTAACTCTGACAAGGGATCCAATTTTATACTCACAGCCTCACCTTTGTTGTCCTGGCTCAAATTCCCGCCTTTCTTCTGAGCTCAGTTCACACATGCTCTGGCCATGATAGTGGTCCCCTGGGTGCCAGTACAGATTTGCAAAGCATAAACACTGAGCAGTGAGATCCCTTTCCTCCCCCATCGTTATCTGCATTACCTCGGCATAACTGAGTAGCCCAAAGTCCCTAGAAAGCTTGTCACAGTTAAAAATGAGACAAAACCCAAAAAACAGCCAAACAACTACAAACACAAAACTTCCCAGGGGGAGATGGGAGCGGATAATCTAATGGGTCTTTTTCATTTTTTACTGCACATCTCTGTGATAGAAGCAAATGTAATTTTTATGTAGTTATGAGAAGGGAAATTGAAGCAAGGATCATTTTGTAGCATTATATTCCTGTGCACTTGTTCCAACTTCCCTCTGCAATTGCTGTCCACCACTCTGGTGTAATTGCATAGGTCATTTGTGGAAAAGCATAATTACATCTTAAAGTAATGTTCCCTCATGCACTATTAAGTCATGAATTTTTCTAAAGTAGATAGAGGGAGGGAGCTAGGTGACTGGAAGCAAAGTCACAGAACATTGGATCCAAAGGGGCTTAGGGAGCCGCCTCCTCTCCTCTTCAGTGCTATGCTCCTGCCTGGGACAGCCTCACAAAACACAACGACCACATGGCATCAAACTTTCTTTTCATGTAATGATCTCTCATTCGGTTGAAGCCCCCTTCAAGGTGGCCTCAAGTCATCCCTTCCTCCCAGGACCTAGCACATTGCCTGGCACAGAGGACACACTCCATGTTTTCGGCCGAGTGAATGTTGAGGTGATTGCCAAGAGTGAAAATGTGAGGTGGATTTTCTTTGACAGAGTGCATCCCACTCAGAGACATTTAGACTCCTCAGGGTGCCTGGGTGGCTCATTTGGTTAAGTGTTCCGCTCTCAGTTTTGGCTCAGGTTGTGATCTCCGTGTTGTGAAACTGAGCTTGAGGCTCAGCGGTAGGCATAGAGCCTGCTTAAGATTCTCTCTCTCCCTCTGACCCACTTACCTCTTAAAAAAAAAAAAAAGACTTTAGCTCCATGAAAGACACAGTTTCGGAGTCTTACTGAACCTATTTTCACAGAGGAAAAATGCATGTAGATCGGAAGAAGTTAAAAATGGAGATGACGCTGGCTTAAGATACCCTGATACCCACCAGCTTGTGACTTAACCCTCATGTCAGAATTCTCAGAATAAAACGTGGGTTATCATCCCTGCTGTTGTAATGAAATCAAACATTTACAAGTGGAGGATACAGTGCCAGGTTCAGCGAGGTACGTAATAAAAATACATATGGTGATATTTAGCTCCTACTTCTAGGCATGGCACAGGATTATTTACACTCAATGAATCTTTTTTTTTTTTTTTTTTTACAACTAGCGGCCATGTTCTGCTGATGTCATGCTGGTGCTGAGCAAAGGGCAGACACCTTATATGAGCGCGACTGTGAACAAGGCACAGACGGGTGCGCAAGTCAGATAAGGAAGCAGGCTGAGGGCGCCTGGGGGGCTCAGTGGGTTAAAGCCGCTGCCTTCGGCTCAGGTCATGATCCCAGGGTCCTGGGATCTAGGCCCGCATCGGGCTCTCTGCTCAGCAGGGAGCCTGCTTCCTCCTCTCTCTCTGCCTGCCTCTCTGCCTCCTTGTGATCTCTCTCTCTCTCTCTCTCTCTCTCTGTCAAATGAATAAATAAAAAATCTTTAAAAAAAAAAAAAGGAAACAGGCTGAACTCATCACCACCTACCATACTTATCTTCAGCCAAATTTATAAAACAAATGATTTGTCTTTGATTCACTGCTTACTTTATTAGTATAACGTCCTATAGATTAAGACAATATACTTGCAAGTTAACCAGATATAGGTTAGTGAGTTAAGATATTCAAAGCACCTGGATCAGAGCCTGGCACACGATCCATGCTCAGGAAATGTTAGCTATACTATTGTGTAGGGGAAATGCCTCCAGGCTACAGCTTCCTGCTCAGTAAAATTAAATTGGTAAAATATAATTAGAGTTATAAATATGAATCAAAATAAAGTTGGGAGAGTGTCAGAGGCTCCATTTTTCTAAATGATGGTCAGAAAAGAGCTCACTGAGGGGATGACTTTTGAATAAATGAAGGAGTAAAAGGAAAGAGCAAAAAAAAAAAAAAAGTTAAAAGGGGAAGAACATTCCAGACAGAGGGAAGAGTAGCAAGGAGACAGTGAGCAAGAAGAAGACTAGCTGGTGAACTCAAGGGACATGAAAGTGACAACAAACTGACATATAGGAGATACTCAGAATGCAGATTGCTTATATTTGGAAAATGTGTACCTCTCATAAATAACCTTCATGTATATTCTTTTACTGATCTTCACACTGGTTCCAAGATGCTGTTGTGTACGAGACTGAAAAAGTGTTTGTTCCAGGTTGCACAGCCGGTAGGTGATGGAGGAAAAATGTGAGACCACATTTCCTAAGTCACCTCCTTTTCTTGATGTAAAAACTGAACTCCCCCATTTGCCCTCTGTTCACATTTTTCAATCAAAATTTTCTATTCAAGGTCTTCCCTCTCCTGTGTTTAAATCCTGAAACTATCAAAAGACAACGTGCCTGTAAACTAGATGTTAACTTGGATCTCATATGATGGTAAGTCCTCTCCTCCAGATATGCAATGTATTTCCCTTTGAACAGACACCCTCAGGGCAAATTTTATTAAAAAGTGTCTTGATTATAGGATGTTTTCATTTTTAATGGAGCAAAGATTTCTTTCAAGTTCATCTGCCACCTCTTACCTTTGGCCACCTTCTTCTACACTGCGTCAAAGCCCTCTGTGGAAGAGCAGTGTCTGCAAGTTGATGGCATCATCACCAATCACGGCGGTGGCTGTCGGGCTCACATTTACAATCTACGGGTGTTCACACTGGTTTATTCTTGGCAAGATGTGGCTCATAAACACACTTAGGAAATAATTCTGACAGAGAAAAATGCTCACGATGCTTTGGTCCAGATGCTCTCAGGGATCAAAGACTCCCTGGCTATGAGCAGTCCCCTTGGAAGCTGTGCAGTTGGCTTTGATGGACTTGATGCTTTCCTGAATGTCAGGGACAATATTATCAGAGCATTCTTCTGGATGGATAGGAGAGAACTCTGTTTGCATTCTGTACCGTCCCAAGTCAGAGTGCACAAGTAAGAGACAGAAATAGCTAAGTTTGAATCCAGGCACAGTTACTTCATAACTATGACTTTGAGCAAGTTATTTAATTCTCTGAGCTTCTGTTTCTACAAATGTAAAGTAGACATAGAACACCTACTTTTTTTTCCTTTTTTTCCCCCTAATATCAATCTGTTTTAATTTGAAAAGAACTCTTTTATCTTGTCTTCGGTGCATGTTCTCTGGAACTAATGGAAACATCTCTTCCCTCAGAAGTGGAAAACAGGGGCATCTGGGTGGCTCAGTCAGTTAAATGCCCAACTCTTGGTTTCAGCTCAGGTCATGATTTCAGCATCCTGGGACTGGGCCTTGTGCCTGGCTTGGCACTCAGCACAGACTCTGCTTGTCTCTCTGCCTCTCTCTTAAATAAATAAAATCTTAAAAAAAAAAAAAAAGGTGGGAAACAGGTCACAGGTCATTGTGTTTTTTGAAGTCTGAGTTCCCCATGGCGTGAAGGCCAGGGATTTTGACACCCTAGTTGCTGATGATATTGATACCATACTTCATAATTTTTTATTTTGAACTAATAGTAGACTCAGAAATTACAAAAAAAAATATTACAGAGAGGATCTCTGTACCTTTCATCCCATTTCCCTAAATGATGGCATTTTATATATGTATGGCAACATCACAACCAGGAAAATGGCATTGGTACAATAATAAAAAATAGCAACTGTTAGGAATTTTGAGTGACAGGTGAGTGCCCATATTCTACCACTCACTTTTCCTTCCTCCATCGGAGAAAATCAAACACAGAGACACAGGGTCTGTCTGTTAGTGTCTGGACAAATGATGGGATCTTGGGTAAAAACTGGATATTAGAACATTGTTGAGGCTTTAGGTCTAAGCTCAACTCCATTTCCCTTCATCCTCTTTGATACTTATGCATGTACCATAGTGGTACAGCACACAGAAGTATTAGACACGTGGATGAATCTACCTTCAGGAAGCACACACTCTCTCAAATTACTGACCACAGAGCACACACACAGAAGCATCCTGTTGGTAGGCATTCATTAGCAGGAAATACAAGAGAGGAACAGATGCTGACATTTAAAGGCCAAAAACTGCTCTCTGGAAAAATTTTTGTGGCCTAAAAATTATTTCAGGCTCTCAAAATCAACATCTCCTTCATGACAGAGTCCCAGCCCAGGAAAGGCAGAGGGAGAGCGAAGAAGAGAATTCTCTTCATGCTTTATCTCATGGAGTGTCCAACAGGGGAGAATATTATAAATCAATACAGGCAAGACACTGCACACAGTGTTGGGAACATAGTGGTTATTTGATAAAAAATAATTCTGTTCTCTGAATTCATATTCTCTTAAAGAAGCTGCCCCTAAAACAGTCAAAGAAGACCAGTGCTGGAAGGTACTCTGGAAAGTAGCTAGTCCCTCCTAGGGGAGAAATCCCTTCTCGGGAATCCTCTCCGCGTTGTCTGGCATTCTCTCCGAGACAGACTCATGTTCCTGAAGTACAGCTCTGGGTGGCAGGTAGAGGGGGTTTGGTCATTTAGCACCCCCCAAGGTCTTCTGACCAATCTGTACTGGAGAGGTTAAGACAGTAAGAGCTACAATTCTGAGACACTCTTGCAGATAAGTTATCAGATAGGTCCAAGACCTGGTAAAACATATATGCTTTCCTGAGACCTGGAGGCTGACGTGAGTCACCTGATCACCCCCACTGAGATAGCTGTGGTGATGTTTCTAGTATCCAGTTATGGAGTCATAACTGCCCAGGATGGGCAGTGATGGCAGGAGTGCTTTTGCTAGACTAATCTTGGGATGTACGTAGCTGCTGTATTTATGACTGGGTAGCATCATTCCTGGGAAATCTGATCCCCTCAGAGATTCTGAGGGCTGTAATATAATAAATATTTCTTTTCCTGCTTAAGAGAGCTAGATTGATTTTATTTTTTAAACAAGGACCCTGATTAATATACTCTTCAAAGGCTCTATATTATCTACACAATAAAATGTGATCTATTAATGTGACAGCCAAGCTTCTACATGATTTAGCCCCTGGGACATCTCCTGCCTCATCTCTCACCCCTGCCCATCCCCTGACCTTCCATTTCACGTTCTGACTCAGAGTTTCATGCCTATCTCCATTCCATTTTGGGGAAAATTTGGTTTAGATAAATTTGACTTTTATTGCACCGACTCTGTCCTCAGACTTTATTAGCTCTCTGTGTGTATGTGTGTAAGAAATCATTATTGGACACTTATTTTCCAGTCATGTATCTAGGCTTTAGGTTTACAGAATGTCATGGAGCTTACAATTAGGTTAAATATGAATGGGGAAGAGAAAATCAACATATACGTTTGAAATGCATAATTTTATATAATTATCTTTGAAATATATCATTATAAATGAGTCATCAGGAAAACATTTATCTGAGAAGGAAATGTGGGGACTTAGAACCTAAGTTTTGACCAAGGATCAGCAATTAAAAAAGGAAGGAAGGAAGAAAGGAAGGAAGGAAGGAAGGAAGGAAGGAAGGAAGGAAGGAAGGAAGGAAGGAAGGAAGGAAGGAAGAAAGGAAGGAAGGAAGAAAGGAAGGAAGGAAGGAAGGAAGGAAGGGAAGGAGGGAGGGAGGGAGGGAGGGAGGGAGGGAGGAAGGAAGGAAGGGAGAAAAAGAAAGAAAAAAGAGAAAACAACCTCTGGAGAAAGAATTCTAAGTAGAGAGAACCACAAAAGCGATGATTCTAAGGCAGATGAAAGTAGAGTGTCTGGGAAACAGCAAGGAAGGCCCTGTGCCTGAAGGGAGTGACGGAGGATGAGAACAAGAAGAGGTCATTCAGAGAGGGATGCCAAGGGCGTGACCACCTGTGTGAGCAATGGGATTTAACTTCTGATTTCCTGAATTACGTTTTTTTCCCCATTTGTATTCAAATTCTAGTGAGTTAACATACAGTGTGATTTTAGTTTAAGGGGTAGAATTTAGTGAGTCATCACTCACACACTACACTGAGTGCTCATCACTTACAAGTGCCGTCCCCAGGACCCGTCACACATTTCGCTCATTCCCTGCCTACCTCCCCTCCAGTAACCCTCAGTTTGTTCTCTACAGTTAAGAGTCTGTTTTCTGGTTTGTCATTTTCCCCCCCATATGTTCATCTGTTTTTTTCTTAAATTCCACATACGAGTGAAATCATGTGGCATTTGTCTGTCTCTGACCTATTTCACTTAGCATCATACTCTCTAGCTCCATCCTTGTTGTTGAAAGTGGCAAGATTTCATTCTTTTTTATGGCCGAGTAGCAGTCCATTGTGAATACATACCGCATCTCTTTATCTATTCATCAGTCAAAGAACATTTGGGTTCTTTCCATAATTTGGCCATTGTTGATAAAGCTGCTATAAACATTGGGTGCATGTATCCCTTTGAGTTAGTATTTTTGCATCCTTTGTGTAAATACTTAGTATTGCAGTTGCTGGATTGTAGGGTAGTTCTATTTTCAACTTTTTGAGGAACCTCCATAGTGTTTTCCTTATAAAACTGAACACCCCCAAAAACAATCCAATCAAAAATGTGTAGAAGACATGAATAGACATTTTTCCAAAGCACACATACAGATGGCTAACAGACACAGGAGAAGATGCTCAACGTCACTTATCATCAGGGAAATGCACATCAAAACTACAAGGAGATATCACAACACAACAGCCAGAGGGGCTAAAATTAACAACTCAGGAAGCAGCAGGTGTTGGAGAGGATGTGGAGAATTGGGACGCCTCTTACGCTGTTGGTGGGAATGCAAACTACAGCCACTCTGGTCTCCTGAAGAGACTGGGCAATAGGATCTCCCTCTCACATGTCAACACTCCAAAGTTTTGGAGGTCCCAACCAAAGGGGACTTAGGGCCGCCCTTACAAAGAAGCAAGGGAGGTGGTGGTTAAATTGCTTACTGAGTGGGCATGGGGTAACTTTGGAGGCAAGACTGTTTATTCCTGGAGAAATCAGACCCCCAGAAATGAGGCTTGCTGGTTGTTCATCCTACTAGGAAAATCTGTTAAGTTTGTGGACAAATCAGCAGTAGCTTCCTCTCTTTTCTTTGAAACACACTGGGAAAACGTACTCTATTATTTTCCTCTTCTTTTTCTTCTATCACTAGCTCCTTCTGCACTGTTTTTATTTGTTTTCTATCTAATCTTCACAAAAAAAAAGATTAGATTAGATCATACCCATTTTACAGTTAAAGAAAATGAGTCTTAGAGAAGCTAAGTACCATGCCAACTAACGGTCCTTAGTAAGTGGTATCATCAGGATATGAACTCACTACCCTTATGGTCTCAAAGCCTGAGATATTTTCTGTATATCATCGCACCATCTTTTGCGTACAAGGACTCTACATGTGTGGCTCTTTCTGATGTAATCACTTTTAGTCTCTATGCATTCCTATTTCTCATGGATATACCACAACTCAGCTTAGATATCAATGCCTCCTGACAGCCTTTCCTGAAGTCCACTTAAAGCCTATGTCTATTTTGACGCCCCCTCTGTGTGTCACTTCAGTCTGTCAAAGCACATACCAGATTTTGTTGTTTTTATCGGCTTACTCACATGCCTTCCCTACTAGACCGTATGAGTTCCTTCAAAGCAGTGATTGTTCTTAATCTCTGTACACAGAGCTCTAAACTTTCTGTGCTTTCTCCATTAATTTTTCTTGAGTAAATACAGTCTGTAGAAATTGGAGACATAAAAGAGGCAGGAGCCACAGGTGTGTGAAGAAATGATTTGTCTCCGGCTTTCAAAATGTGTCAGTCTTCTGCTACCATGGTGTTGGATAACAAACCATCTCGAAAACAATGGCTTGAAATAACAAAATTTACTCTTGTTCATGAACATGAGGGTTGGCTAGGTGTTGGCTGATCTAGGCTGAGCTGGGCTCCAAACTGCAAGATTACTCCTTTTTATTATTTTTTTATTTTTATTTTTATTATTAGTGTGTTCTTTTATTATTAGTCTTTTATATATTCTTTATTATATATTCTGTTCTTTTATATATTATTATATATAATATTCTGCTCTTTTATATATTATATATTCTATCCTTTTATTATTAGTCTGTTCCATGTGTCTCTCATTCTTTTGGGAACCTGCCAGGTCATGTGCTTTCCCCAGTAACTGCAGAAGTTCAAGAGAGAAGTCATATTTCAATTCTTTGATCACATTGTATTTGGTAACATCCCAATGGCAAAAGCAAGTTACATGGCCCCAAACCAAACACCAATGACAGCTGGAATGTACTTTGTGCCTATCAACAATGGAAGGAAGAGGGGAGTAAATATTTATTTTAAAATGTCCCAAAGTAACCAACTAAAAAAAAAAAATAGGAATGCACTAATTTAGCATTTATTAACTGCAGGATCTAGAATAAAACACATTGAAATCTTCTCTAGAGAGGATTGTTCTCTGTCTGGTGTGTTGGGGACACACTTACATGGGCTAGAAAAATACACAGGAGAGGATAGCTGTGATATACTTTTGTTGGGTTCCTGCTAGGTTTCAGAACCTGCATAAAAAATACAAAGAGAGGAGCTCCATCTTCACCACTCCCAACCTGGAAGGAAGCTGGACACACAGCCAACCATTTCTCTGCTCTGTGATGGCTTCCTAGTCAGAAAATACTCAGCATTCTGAGGAAAAGAGAGAGGATCAAAAAGTTTGACTACATGTCAGGGGAGAGGTCCTGAATAAGACAATGTCAAAAGGGAATACTTTAACTTCTCACCCTATGGTCTTATGTGCTGTCTGGCACAAATATGCATTCAGCTCAGCACATGGTTATCATAAGATTTGTGGGGACAAACTGCTTTCAGGCTGACCACGAGCTCTCAACATTACCCTCATTTTTCCTTCTCTGTTTACAGATGAAGAAACTAAAACCCAGATGGCTGATGGAACTTTATAAAGATCACACAAATATTTCATGACGAAGCTGTAAGCAGAACCTGAGGCTTGTGGCTCCCAGTCCAGTGATTTCGTGCTAAAAACTGCATGAAAATTACCTGACTCTAGTTTTCAATGGAATAAAAAATAAATTATACAGCTGGGAGCTGTCTAGCACAGTGGTGGCAACATAGTATAAACTCTGTAAAGGTTTGTTGAATTGAGTCAGAAATTGGAAAAACTCATAAAGGCTGATTTAGTCCACACCCTCATCATGCTCTGACAGGGAAGCAAGTACAGGAGCTGGGAAGCGACTTTGTCAAGGTCACATGGCTCGTCAACCACAGAACTACAGCAAGAACCCTGAGCCCTTTGCCTCTGGATCCAACACTCCCTTCCTTACGTTGTCACTGGGGTGTGAATGAGGTCCTGTAAACTGTGTCTTGGGTAAAGAGCCATGACATTGTTTAAAGCCATTTCACTGTAAGCTCAGTCACAAGCAGCTGAGTAGGAAAAGACAGTAATTCAACTTGTCAAGGTCCTTAGAAACCCACTCTGGGGTGTTGTATCCGTAATGGAAAGAATTGTAATGCTTGAATGTGGTTATTCTTGGACCCATTTTGAAACCAAGAGTGTATATTCTCAGCAGGTTTAATGCAGACAATTCCAATTAAACCCAAGGCTCCAGATAAGCTAAATTTCCGGGACCCGCTAAATAATTCCACATTCATTTAGCCTCCTCATGCGGGGTGCTGTTGGCATAAGGCAGGGGACAGGCAAAGCAACCACGGACTCTTTGTTTCTTTATCGTCATTTCCAGTAAGTCCTGTCTTCCCGTGTCACTTTGTCACTTGCGACTTCAGATGGCACATAGAATGGTCCCTAAATTTTCTAACAGTCTAGTGCCAGCCCGAGTTGCCCACTCTATTTTCTTGCTCTGCAAACTTATTTTAGTCTCAAATAACCTTCCAAGGGCAAGGACACTGAATCAATAGAAGGACATAATGGGCCTCATTTGCCCCTGCAGCTATGTGGGGAAAAAGAAAAAGCACAAACAGGAAGAAGCTTTTTCTTCTCTTGGTCATCATAAGGGAACCCACATTGTGTCCCTTTCTGCATCTTTGACTCCCTCCTCAATCCTGTTGATTGTTTGAGTGCTGTTCTTTTCTGGAGAAAGGACAGAGGGAAATAAAATGCATGATACCAACATGGAATTCATCACAACTTTTTAGCAGATTATAAACCTAAAGCCTTACAAATTAGTATATCTGCCATGTTGTTTATCCAGCCTGATCTTTCTACTTTCACATGACAAACTGAGTTCTGAGAAGAATAAAGAGCTTGGCCATCATCCTCCCGTAAGCTTAGCGTGGGACAATATTGAGGTCTCCATGTTTCCATATCTACAGGGCTTTTCACCTATACCTATCTGATGCCTAATTTCCCTAGATTATTCCAATGGTATTAACAGATTTATACACATTGAACTTCTCTGATAACAATGCTTCCAAGACATGTGTCAACAAGACACACACGAAACCCTTTCCATTTTATCCATAATGCTTATTTCTCCCAAAAAGATACTAGACCACCCAATTTATTCATTAACCAACCCTCTGAGAAACTTCTATTTGGTTCTCCAATATCAAATGCATCATCAAGATAAAGAGATTTGAGTCCAGGAAGGATGTTGTAATCCATGGTCCAAAGACTAGAGAAACTCCCCAGTTGTGGTAAAAGGGCATCTCCCTTTGGAATTGCCTCTGGTTCTTCTGGGATCAGCTTTCACTTTAGGATTGCAAGTCTTGGGTGTGGAGATCAATGCTGTGAGTCTTTTATGCAGAGGCAGGACAAAGTTCTCCTCTGCCTCTAAATTCCTTCATCTGTAAGATAGCCCCTCAGTGGGTTGACATGACAATTATTACACTATTTGCCCATTTCCCCCATTTGTTTATCATTAGAGGCAGTGACATGCTAATTCATTCTCTTTTTTCCCCTTTTTTAAATTTTTATTTTATTTTTTCAGTGTTCTAAGATTCATTGTTTATGCACCACAAGCAGTGCTCCATGCAATACATGCCCTCCATAATACCCACCACCAGGCTCACCCATCCCTCCTCCCACCTCCCCTCCATAACTCTCAGTTTGTTTCTCAGAGTCCACAGTCTCTCATGGTTCATCTCCCCCTCTGATTTACCCCAATTCACTTCTCCTTTCCTTCTCCTAGAGTCCTCCATGTTTTTCCTTATGTTCCATAAGTAAGTGAAACCATATGATAATTGGCTGTGTTTTTTTCTTTTTTTCCTCTTTCTTTTTTCTTTCTTTTTGGTGGTGACTTCCAATTGCTCTGAAACTTTCCAAGGGGCACCTTGACTGGATCATGGTTGATTTATTCAGCTATACATCCCCTCAACCATCTTTCACCAAAATGACTAGGATGAGGAACATCCAACAGAGGAAAAACTTAGAGACTGTGAACTCTGGCATAGAACTATTGTATACGGGTGTAAACAATATGTCAGAAATGGAATTCAGGGTAAAAATTGTCCAGGCAATGGCTAGGTTGGAGAAGACCATTAATGGTAACATAGAATCTAAGGGCAGAAGTGAGAGCTGATCTGGAAGAAGTTAAAAATAGATCCAATCTAATCTAAATACTCTAACAGCTAGGATAACTGACGCAGAAGATTGAATTAGCAATCTAGAAGACAAGCTAATAGAAAAAGCAGTATCAGGAGGAAGCCTGGAACAAACAATGTAGAAGCCATGAAAACAGAATTAGGGAAATAAATGATGCCGTGAAACGTTCCAATGTCAGAATTATTGGGATCCCTGAGGGGTGGAGATAGAGAGATGACTAGAAGATATAGTTGATCAAATACTGGATGAAAATTTCCCTAGTCTGGGGAATGGAACAAGTGTTCATGTCCTAGAGGAAGAGAGGACTCCCCCAAGATCAACGAGTCTAGAAAGATGCCCAGACACTTAATTGTGAGATTCATGAATCATAAACTCAGACAGGAGGTTTTAAGGACAGCTAGGGGGAAGAGGTTCCTTACATACAGAGGAAAGATCATCAGAATAATGTCAGAACTGTCCACAGAAACCTGGCAAGGCAGAAAGGGCTGGCAAGACATATTCAGGGCACTAAATGAGAAGAACATGCAGCCAAGAATACTTTATCCAGCAAGGTTCACATTCAGAATGGATGGAGAGATAAAGAGCTTCCAAGACCGGCAAGGTTTAAAGGATTATGTGACCACCAAGTCTGCACTACAAGAAATATTAAGGGGGGGGTTCTATAAAAGAAGAAAGAACCCAAGAGTGACATGGAACAGAAAGTTGCAAAGACAATGTATAAAAACAAGGACTCAGAGGTAACATGATGTCAATAAAAACTTAACTTTCAATAATCACTCTCAACGTGAATGGCCTAAATACTCACATAAAAAGGCACAGGTTTGCAGACTCGATAAAACAACAAGACTCATCCATATGGTGTCTACAAGGAACACATTTTGAACCTAAAGATACATCCAGACTGAAAGTGAAGGGATAGAGAACCATCTTTCATGACAATGGGCCTCAAAAGAAAGCTGGGGTAGTGATTCTCATATCAGATGAATTAGATTTTAAGGTAAAGACTATAATCAGAGATACAGAAGGACAATACATCATCCTTACAGCGTCTATCCACCAAGGAGATCTAATAATTGTAAATATTTATGGCCCCAACATGGGAGCAGCCAACTACATAAGCAAACTATTAAAATAAAGAGTCATATTGATATGAATACATTAATTGTAGGAGATCTTAACACCCACTCTCAGCAATAGACAGATCATCTAAGCAGAAAATCAACAAAGAAACAAAAGCTTTGAATGACACATTGGATCAGATGGACCTCATAGATATATATATATATAGAACATTCCACCCTAAAAGAACAGATTACTCATTCTTCTCGTGTGCACATGGAACTTTCACCAGAATAGACCACATACTTAGTCATAAATCAGGGCTCAACCAATACCAAAAGATTGAGATTATCCCCTGCATATTCTCAGACCACAATGCTTTGAAATTGGAACTCAACCACAAGAAAAAGTTTGGAAGGAATTCAAACACTTGGAAGCTAAAGAGCATCCTGCTCAAGAATGTTTGGCTTAACCAGGAAATCAAAGAAGAATTTAAACAATTTATAGAAACCAATGAGAAGACACATCAGTCCAAAACTTATGGGATACATCAAAGGTGGTCCTAAGGGGGAAATACATACCCATCCAAGCCTCACTCCAAAAAAAAAAAAAAAAAAAAGGAAAGATCCCAAATGCATCAACTCTCCTTATACATTAAGGAACTGAAAATCAACAACAAATTAAGCCAACCCCATGCACAAGAAGGGAAATAATTAAGGTTAGAGCAGAGATCAATGAGTTATAAACTAGAGATACAGTAGAACACATCAACACAACTAGAAGCTGGTTCTTTGAAAGAATAAGATCGATAAACCACTGGCCAAACTAATCCAAACGAAAAGAGATAGGACTCAAATTAATAAAATTATGAATGGAAGGGGAGAGATCAAGACTAACACCAAGGAAATAAAAACAATCATCAGAAATTATTATCAACAGCTATAGGCCAATAAGTTAAGCAACCTAGAAGAAATGGATACATTCCTGGAAACTTATAAACTTCCAAGGCTGAAACAGGAAGAAATTGACAACTTGAATAGACCAATATCTAGTAACGAGATTGAAGTGGTGATCAAAATCCTCCCAAAGAACAAGAGTTCAGGACCTGACGAATTCCCTGGGGAATTCTACCAAACATTCAAACAAGAAATAATACCTATTCTCCTTAAGCTGTTTCAAAAAACAGAAACAGAGGGAAAACTTCCAGATTCTTTCTATGAAGCCAGCATTACCTTGATCCCCAAACCAGGCAAAGACTCCATCAAAAAGGAGAATTTCAGACCAATATCCCTGATGAATATGGATGCCAAGATTCTCAGCAAGACCCTAGCTAATAGGACCAAACAGTACATTAAAAAGATTACCCACCATGACCAGGTGGGATTTATCCCTGGGATGCAAAGGTGGTTCAACATTCACAAATCAATCAATGTGGCAGAACAAATCAATAAGAGAAGAGAGAAGAACCACATGGTCCTCTCAATTGATGCAGAAAAAGCATTTGACAAAATACAGCATCCGTTCCTGATTAAAACTCTTCAAAGTATAGGGATAGAGGGAACATTCCTCAACTTCATAAAATCTATCAATGAAAAACCCACAGCGAATATCATTCTCAATGGGGAAAAACTGACAGTTTTCCCATTGAGATCAAGAACATGACAAGGACGCCCACTCTCACCACTATTGTTCAACATAGTACTAGAAGTCCTAGCAACAGCAATCAGACAACAAAAAGAAATAAAAGGTATTCAAATTGGCAAAGAAGAAGTCAAACTCTCTCTCTTCACAGATGACATGATACTTTATATGGAAAACACAAAGACTCTACCCCCAAACTACTAGAACTCATACAGCAATTCACTAGTGTGGTAGGATATAAAATCAATCCACAGAAATCAGTTGCTTTCTTCTATACTAGCAATGAAAATATAGAAAGGGAAATTAGAGAATCGATTCCATTTACTGTAGCACCAAGAGCCATAAGATACCTTGGAACAAACCTAACCAAGGAGGTAAAAGATCTGTTCTCGAGGAACTACAGAACACTCATGAAAGAAATTGAAGAAGATATAAAAAGATGGTAAAGCATTCCAAGCTCATGGATCGGAAGAATAAACATTGTTAAAATGTCTATACTGCCCAGAGCAAACTATACTTTCAATGTCATCCCGATCAAAATTCCACTGGCATTTTTCAAAGTGCTAAAACAAACAATCCTAAAATTTGTATGAAACCAGAAAAGACCCCAAATCCCTAAGGAAATGTTGAAAAAGAAAAACAAAGTTGGGACATCACGTTGCCTGACTTCAAGCTTTACTACAAAGCTGTGATCACCAAGACAGCGTGGTACTGGCACAAAAACAGACACATGGACCAATGGAACAGAGTGGAGAGTCCAGATATGGACCCTCAACTCTATGGTCAAATAATTTTAGACAAAGCAGGAAAAAATATCCAGTGGAAAAAAGAGAGTCTCTTCAATAAGTGGTGCTGGTAAAATTGGACAGATATATATAGAAGAATGAAACTTGACCATTCTCTCACACCAAACACAAAGATAAACTCAAAATGGATAAAAGACCTCAATGTGAGGCAGAAATCTATCAAAATCCTAGAGGACAACATAGGCAATAACCTCTTTGACATCAGCCGCAGCAACTTCTTTCAAGAAATGTCTCCAAAGGCAAAGGAAACAAAAGCAAAAATGAACTTTTGGGACTTCATCAAGATAAAAGCTTCTGCACAGCAAAGGAATCAGTCAACAAGACAAAGAGGCAACCCACGGCATGGGAGAAGATATTCACAAATGACCCTAGAGACAAAGGGCTGATATCCGAGATCTACAGAGAAATTCTCAAGCTCAATGTCCAAAAAACAAATGTAAAAAAAATGGGCAGAAGACATGAACAGACACTTCTCCAAAGAAGACATACAAATGGCTAACAGACACATGAAAAAATGTTCATCATCACAAGCCATCAGGGAAATTCAAATCAAAACCACACTGAGATATCACTTTACACCAGTTAGAATGGCCAAAATCAAGAGGACAGGAAACAACAAGTGTTGGAGAGGATGTGGAGAAAGGGGAACCCTCTTACCCTGGTGGTGGGAATGCAAGTTGGTGCAGCCACTTTGGAAAACAGTGTGGAGATTCCTCAAAAAACTAAAAATAGAGCTACTCTATGACCCTGCAATTGCACTAGTGGGTATTTACCTCAAAGATACAGATTTAGTGAAAAGAAGGGCCATATGTACCCCAATGTTCCTAGCAGAATGTCCACAATCACCAAACTGTGGAAAGAGCCGAGATGCCCTTCAATGGACGAATGGATAAAGAAGATGCGGTCCATATATACAATGGAATATTATGCAGCCATCAGGAAGGATGAATAACCAACTTTTGTATAAACATGGACGGGTCTGGAGGCGATTACACTGAGTGAAATAAGTCAAGCAGAGAAAGCCAATTATCATATGGTTTCACTTACTTATGGAACATAGGGAATAAAATGGAGGACTCTAGGAGAAGGAAAGGAAAAGTGAATTGGGGTAAATCAGAGGGGGAGACGAAGCATGAGAGACTGTGGACTCTGAGAAACAAACTGAGAGTTATGGAGGGGAGGTGGGAGGAGGGATGGGTGAGCCTGGTGGTGGGTATTATGGAGGGCACGTATTGCATGGAGCACTGCTTGTGGTGCATAAACAATGAATCTTGGATCACTGAAAAAATAAAGTAAGAAAATAAGTTAAAAAAAAAAGAAAATCAACAAAGAAACAAGAGCTTTGAATGACACATTGGATCAGATGGACCTCATAGATATATACAGAACATTCCACCCTAAATCAACAGAATATTCATTCCTCTCAAGTGCACATGGAACTTTCTCCAGAATTGACCACATACTGGATCACAAATCAGTGCTCAACTGATACCAAAAGATTGATATTATTCCCTGCATATTCTCAGACCACAGTGCTTTGAAACTGGAACTCAACCACAAGAAAAAGTTTGGAAGGAATTCAAGTACTTGGAAGCTAGTTCATTCTTTTCACCCTACCCACTAGCATTGGATTATAAAAGGTAAGCATTTATGTTAGTTAAAGATTTGGAGCTAAGTGTGCCTGGGTGGCTCAGTTGGTTAAGTGAACTGCCTTTGGCTCAGGTCATGATCCCAGAGTCCTGGGATCGAGTCCAACATCAGGCTCCTAGCTTCATGGGGAGTCTGCTTCTCCCTCCGACCTTCCCCCTTCTCACGCTCTTGCTTAATCTCTCCCTCTCTCTCTCAAATAAATAAAATCTAAACAAAAAATTGAGCTAAAATTAATAGAAACTGCCTTCTTTTGGCTTAAGCAACTTGAGGTTTTTTGTTTTGGTTTGGTTTGTTTTGGTTTGGTTTTTTAAATAAACTTTAGGATTCCAAGAAAACAACTATGACAGGGACTCTTTCCAGGGAGCCTCTACTCATTCTGGAGACCTCAACATTACTTCTGTCCCTTTGTGACTTTCCCTTCTGCTATGATATGTGTGCATAGGCCTCTCTTGTTCTTCCTGCCCAGTGTTCTCTGTATGTATTCCTGTGGCCACCATGGAGAGATCAAGTTGTACCACCATGCTTCCTCCCATCTCGAGGGGGAACGAGTCACAAACCGGGCTGATCAGACTCTAGGACAGTGACTGAACCCTGTTTTGCAGAAGGAGAGGTTTCAGGGATGTTGAAAGTATAATGCATGCTCTTGTATTCTAGAGTATATATGACTATTTCTCTTCCTCTATTCCTTTTCAGCATTGCTTTTACACACACATGGGAGAAAAAGACACTTGGGGGTGCTTGACCAACTCTGATTTGCTCAACAACATGTTTTCTTTGCCATTTCCTCAGTCTCCCCTGCAAAGCTTGCCACTGAGTCCAGGTCTGCCGTGTCAGCCAGGCAAGGATCGGACAGACAGCTGCAGCCATCTTGCTAAACAAAAAATAGTCTTCTCTATAAGAGAAATGCTGATACTAGGTTTAAATTTTAGTCTTTATCCACTTTTGTTATTTTCTTTCCGCAGCGCATGTCTTGGGAGAGGAGAGTGAGAGAGGATCAGGAGAGAACGTCATTGCTGACGGGGTAGATTTGGAGTCCCACCACCTAATATGCTGGGAGTTAACCTCCCCTGAATTTTCTCCTATTTCACCCACCTTGGTGAAGCGATTTGCAGTTCCTAAATTCAGCATGGTCTGTCCACTAGTTTTCTCTTACTCTGGTTACCAATTTAACCTCCCTTAGAAAAGTTGTTGCTTAAACTCATATATTCACTCTACTTCCTCTTTCATTCTCGCTCAAGTCAGAATCCACCCCTGATGGTGCAGCTTTTTAAAATGCTTCTTAAATGTTAGCATGAAAGAATCAGTGCATAAAATGATAATGACATGGGGAATTACAGGTCAAGGGTCTACCAGGGGAGAGCAACAATGGATATAACCGAAGTAAGTCTGATTCTCTGGCCCCTCCTGAGACCTCAGAATCCCTTGGTATTATAAAGCCATCAGAACTTCTACATTTATGATTACCTAAGAATAATAGCTACATAAAAATGTGGAATTCCTTGGACAGGAGAAATAGACGAGAGGTGGATTAATGACAGAACCAATGTTTTATCTCACAGAAGGGAGCAGGGAAAGGATGTATAAAGGAAGAAGTAAACACAATGGAGACAATCCAAGACAGGCTTAGGGTGAAAAATAAAAGAAGCAAAGAAAATACGTGCCTGGATTCCCAGGGAAGAAATATGCATAGGGCAAAGAGATCATGTAGGGTAGGTATCAGGAAACAGGGATTTGGGGCAGGCAGTATGTGGGATGGATCAGTGGGTTTCTCTTTAGTAGGTATGGCTTAGATATCTTGGATATGGATTTGCTACCATCTGTCAATGAACTAATGGAAGGAGGTCTTAATCAAACAAAAATCTACTGATGATAATACATTTGAAATGCCCTGATGCTTTGGGGCGATTCCATCATACTGGGGTTAATGGGGCTGTAGGTCAGAGGGATAGCAGTTTGCCACAGAAAAAAAGGGTGGATCCACGTCTGGACGGTCGTCTATGGAACATAGTGAACCCTCTTACTACTGACACAATTATGTACCTGCTGAAAATTATGAAGAAACAGACACACACACACACACACACAGCCCACATAGCTTAAACTCTAGAAATTGTTCCAAGAACAAATAGCAAATGGAGGCACATTTACTGAAGAAAATCTGCTAAATCTCAGTAAAAACTGTGGTGGTTTGTGGCACTGAGCCATGGCCCACTCATAAATTTCCCCTTTTGTCTCAGCTTCATATAATGGAAGCTCTACTCCGGGTGTGGATAGAAAGGGGATGGGCTTCCCTGTCCACCTACTCCCATCCAGGACTGTGGCTTCACCAGGAAGGGTGGGGTTCTAGCATATTTCCTCCCTTCAGCTCCATATTGCAGGAACTCTACTCCTGGACCCTTCCCTGATACAGCATCCACTTATAGGATGAAGGCTCTGCTCAAAGTGAAACATGCTAAGAATATATTAGGCTCTGAGTGCACCTGCTTCCACTAACCCATAGAGCTAAGGTTCCATACCAGCAGGTGCAAGCATAGAAGATCAGGGCCTGTCATCCTTACTCAGAGCAGGGTTGCCACACTGGGAGAAGTGGGCTGCTGTCTGATAGAATAGTAAAGAGCTTCCTCCCATGAGGAGAGGCATGCCTTTAGAGTAAAGAGTTCCACTACTGTGGTAGACTGCATAATGGCTCTCCAAAGATACCCACATTCTAATCCCTAGAACCTGTGAATATGTTATCTTACATGGAAAAAAAGAGTTTTGCAAATGTGATGAAGGGTTTTGAGATGGGAATATTATCCTGGGTTATCTGGATGGGTCCAAAAAAATCAAATGGGAGAACTGGATGTTACACAAAACTGATAAACTATTGACACTACATCTGAAACCAATGATGTAGTATAAGTTGGCTAATTGAATTTAAATTTAAAAAAATCAAATGGGTCCTCAAAAGATGGAGTCATGAAGATCAGAGAAAGAGACAGAAGTAGATGTAATGAGGGAAGTAGGAGGTTGGAGTGATTAGGAGAAGGACCTCCAAACCAAGGAATGCAGGCAGCCTCTAGAAACTGAAAAATAAGCAGTTTATTCCACGAAGCCTCCAGAAGAATGCAGCCCTGCCAGCACCCGGGTTTTAAAGTTCTCATCTCCAGACTCTAATTGAATAAGTTTATGTTGCTTTTAGCTACTAAGTTTGTGGTGACTTGGTATATTGGCAATAGAAAGTACACAGACACCTCTGCCTAGTGATGTGGACTTCATTTGGAGCAGTGTAGGAAAGATTACACTGAAGGGCATTGCCAAAAGCAGTGGAAATCTTAGTGATCAGCAATCAGGAGGAGACTGCTTTACAAAATCTCACAGCAACAAAGAAAAGTATTGATCAGTGGAAGACAAACAGAGAGAACCAGGGAAAGACACAGCTAAGAAGAGCCCTCTGCAGCCCTCATAACTATGCCCCTGGAAAAAACAACCCTACTTTATTAGAAGGTAAGTTCTTTTTTATAAGGCGTATATGCATTTGGCGTTTGTTCTCCATTTCATTTTTCTCATACCATGTTCCTGAGATTAACTGGTGAGAGGCGAGCATGCTTTGCCGTGGGTCAGGTGCCTCATTCAAATGTCATGGTCACTATGCCAGCTTCCATTTAATAAATTACTGCCAAGGGTACACTGAATGGCATCGTAGTAGCTTCAAATCCATTAAGAGACAATTTAGTAACTCTACAGGAAGATGGGTCAAGGATAACATTGGCATTACCTTGTGAACCTGGAGCTCAGGATTCTCCTCGCATCCATTTCATCCAATTAATCTAGATAGCTATTCTGTCCATTATACAAATGGATAAACTGGCCTATGAGATCAGGAGAATGTGACAGGTCCCACTAACAGGTGATGTTGCTACCCAATATGGGATCCAGGTGACTTTAACTTTTGTCTCCATCGTCTGTCCTGCCATGCTCTTTGTAGAAGTCTGAGAGAAATTTAAACAACGCAAAGTGATCCCTGGGATTACACTATTAGGTAGTTACCCTAAAAAAATTTACGTTTTAAAGTAGGGCACCGGGATGAAGAGGAAACAGGAAACCATGTAATATGTAATATGGAGAGGAGTAGAGGAATTGAGAATATTTAGTTTAGAACAGGCCAATGCAATTCTAGAAATAGTATCCATGTAAATCACACCCTTAAGTTTACAAATCACACATCCCCATCTCCCCATTTACCCTTCTAAAGAATTTATAGTTTCATCAAGTCTCCTATTTTTACAAGTGAGAAAACTGAAACCTGAGCTTGGTGACATCGGTACAGTGATACACGCAGGATATTAGGAAAGCCAGTGTCTTGACACAGGTATTTGATAATCTAGTGTTAGTTGTTAGATCAGACCATTGCCTTTATTAATCAAATCAAAGCTCACCTTGACCCATAACTACTTCCTCATCAAACTCTTCTGTTTCTTGTAGTAACATCTCTTTTCACTTTTCTCGCATTCCCTACTCACTGGACACATTAGTTTTATTGCTGTTTCTACAGAGACCAAAGTCCCTCCAGAACTTAACACTTTATTTTTTCTCTCCCTGAAAAATTCTTCTTCAAGATACCCATGTGTTTGGCTACTTCTTACCATTCTCAGAGCTCAGCGGACACATTACCTCCTTGAACCGGACTTGCCTGGCACCCCTCACATCTGATGACCCTCCTTCTGGGAACCAGTGCATTTTATAACACTCTCTCTTTTTGGTTTTGGTCTTCAGAACACACATTTCTATCCTGTTTATTCATTTGTGATCTGCCTTCCCCTGCTAGAATCTCATTCCAGGAGACCAGGCACATTGCCCATTTTACACACTATCCTATCCTCAGTATCTGCACAATACCCAGTGCATAATAGGTGACAAACATTTACTGTGTGGATGAAAAAATATGTTAGCTACAGGGGGAAAAGGCAAGTAGTTGTCTCTGTGAAATATAGGAGAATTAATAAACTCCTATTTAGCTTCTGGGGTCAGAAACAGGTTTGGTAAATGAGGTTCTAGAGAGGTAATAGAATTTAATCCTCCCCAAAGAACAAACTTTATAAAGCAGCGCATCTCTGCATGCTTCAAACAGACCATCCCACACAGTGGTTAGTTCATGATTGGTGCAATGTTCAAGGAAGGGCTAGACATGCACCCTCAAGGTGCAAGAGTGCCTGTATCCTGCCCCCGGTTGTACTAAGGCAGCTTCTATCTTACTTTCTCACTTCTGGAACCTATGACTCTAAAGGGGCATTTTGTATGGAAAATGCTGTTTTGTGGGACAAAGACAAGAAAGTAGGCAGAAATGCAAATTGTACTAAATTTATATTAAATATGCAATTACCCCCTATTATTATCATTTTTAAAGATTTTACTTATTTTTTGGAGAGAGAGTGAGCAAGACAGAGAGCACAAGCAGGAGAAAGGGAAGAGGGAGAGGGACAGAGAGCCCAATGTGGGGGTTAATCCCAGGAGCCTGGGATCATAACCTGAGGTGAAGGCAGGCACTTAATCGCCTAAGCCACCCAGGCGGCAATTACCCCCTAATTAGTCAGTGAGGAATGATTTCAGTTGCAAGTAACCAAAAACCTCACTAAAATACCTTGAGCAAATAGGGGGTTATAATAGCCATGTGAACAAAAGTCTGGGGATAATCAGTTGTCAGCAGTGATTTAACAGTGGTGTCAAGGAAATTTCACTTTTTTATTTCTGTCCATTCTTCTACTTTCTAGATTAATAGCTCCACCTCTCAAGCGGTTTCACAAAGAGTAAGTTGCTAACTCTTTTCAAGTGTTAGAGTCTCAGATGTAAAATATTAAAATTAATGGTACTTATTTTATTGCGTTGTTATTAGAAATAAAAAAGATAATATATGACAAGTACTTTGTACTGGACTTTGCCTTCAAGGGCTACATAATTTACTGACTTTATCATCGCTGCTCTTCTTACATTGAATTTCTCTGACTGCTCACCTGTTTCATCTTGAACTCACACTCAGCTTTTTGCTTTATTGCTTAGGTCAAGACATCTGCTTGGAGAAGTTTTCTCTGACAAAGCCACACTGTTCATCCTTCTGTGCCCCTCCCCCAACATGTGCTGGCTTCCCTTAGAGCTCTGAACACCCTCAGCCAGCCTTGGGAAATGCCCCCTTATTAAACCCCCCAACTTCAATGCCAGTTCAGTTCAAGCCAGTTAGTGCTTATGGAATAACTACCACATGTCAGACACAGGAAAACCTCTGTAAAGCCTTCTTCCAGTTCCTATAAGTGAAGTTAGTTACTCACATATTTGAGTTCTAGGAGTATGTCCCAGATCAAACTCTCTAGAAGCAGGGGCTGAAACAGGATTTGGGTGGGGTAATCGTTAATTAGGGATCAATTTCCTGAAAGGGAAGGGAGAGAAAGCAGGACTGTGCAGAGAAAGAAGTTGAACTGTGATGCGACCAGACAGAGGTGCCTAAATGTTGAAATGCTAGTCAGAATCATCCCAAGTAGAACCAAAACAGCCAGATCTTTATATCCTTCCCTCACTCAGTCCGTGAGGTAGGCTGCCAGAGGACATGGTCTCGGGCAAAGCAGATCTGAAAGTGTCTGTTGCCAGAGACTGCTGCCCTTGCTCCTTGAAGCTGTGCAGGAAATCCTTCCTTCAAGGGAGAGCTGAGCTTATAGCACATCTTTGGCTTTATAATATTCTACCAATTGGTATGTTCAAATTCATTTTTCCACATATATTCAAGATATCACTCCTCCTGAATTCCAGTGGACTAATCTTCCTAAAAGGAAATGTAAAATTTGTTGAGTGTGTTATATAGGTTCTTTATATATTTTGGATACTAACCCTTTATCAGATATGTCATTCGCAAATGCCTTCTCCCATTCAGTAAGTTGACTTTAGTTTTGTTGATTGTTTCCTTCACTGTGCAGAAGTTTTTTATTTTGATGTAGTCCCAATAGCTTATTTTTGCTTTTGTTTCCCTTGCCTCAGGAAACATACTTTAAAAAATACTGCTACTGCCAATGTCAGAGAAATTACTTCTGCACTCTCTTCTAGAATTTTTATGGTTTCATATCTCACATTTAGGTCTTTATTCCATTTTGAATATGTTTTTGTGTATGGTGTAAGAAAGTGGTCCAGTTTCATTCTTTTGCATGTAGGTAACCAGTTTCCCCAACACCATTGTTTGAAGACATTCTCTTTTACCCACTGGATATTATTTTCTGATTTGTTTAAGGTTAATTTTCCATAAAATTGTGACTTTATTTCTGAGTTTTCTATTCTGTTCCATTGATCTATGTGCCTATTTTCATGCCAACACCATACTGTTTTGATTACTATAGTTTTGTAATATAACTCAAAGTCTAGAATTAAGATACCTCCAGCTCTGCTTTTCTTTTTCAAAATTTCTTTGGGTATTTTGGGTCTTTTGTGGTTCCATATAAATTTTAGGATTTTTTTTTTGTTCTAGTTCTGTGGAAAATGGTGTAGGATGAAATACATCGCCTGACACTGCAATAAGTTTCTATTTTGCAATAGATAGTAATGTCTTTCTTTGCCCTTGATCTTCTATAGATTCTTTTCTACCTCTGCTATTATCAAGGCCACCTCATGGTATGACCTAGATCTCCGCCAATGTCAGAGTCTCTGTCACAATGCCCTACTTTGGCCGGAGTTGCTATCCCTGCCAATTTATAGTCACAACTAGCAATGGAATGCCTAGAAGCATCCAAGCAGATCATGTAGGTTCCACAAATATTTCTTTGTCCATATTCTGTAACAGGAGCCCAGTATCCACCTGATTATCAGGTCAATTACCTCTTTCCTGCTGGTCTCTGGACACCACTGAAACTTCCCAGATAGCAGTGATAGCTCATAATTAAACAGAATTTTTATGGCATCTCCTGCCAAACTATAACCCTTCTGGAGAGTAAGACTTCTAATTCTGCATACTCCAGCTTGTGAATGTGAGAAATAAACATATCCAAGTGAATAATTTGTCATGAGAGCAACTGGAGTCACTCCTGCTTCCACTCTTTGGTTCCTGGACATATGCATTGTTTCTTTTGGAAAACTACCATATAAAATCTTTGATTCAATAGATGCAATGAGTCCTAGAAGATGGATGCTAGTCATCATACCCTCAAGCTGACACTTCAGCTTTGCCTTGAGCAGGACATTTTAATCCTCTTCCAGGCTAGGATCTTCTGGGTAGAACAATATGTGATGTGACCAGTGGATTCCACTGTTATGTTCGCACTTCCTACCTCCTTTTCTGTAAAGTGAATTCCTTAGCAATGTTACATGGGATTTCATGCTGATGGACCACAAGTTCTCAAATAGTGGGTGCTCACTGAGGTCCTGCAGGAAGCAAAGGAAAAGTACTGGAAATACTTAAAATAGTTGTATATCCTAATGTGGACAAACTATTGGCTCTTCCAGGACCAAAAGAGTTGTCCAACATAGTCAATTTTTCACCAAGTGGTGGGGTCTCCTAAAGGAATTTTACTGTGTCAGGGCTGAAATTTTGCCTCTCTTGCTGGCACATTGGATAATCAAGGGTGATGGCAGCCAGATCAGCCTTGGTAAGTGGGAGTCCATAGTGCTGAACCCACGGAAAGCTTTCATCTCTTTAACTACGGTCACTTCACTCATGTACCCAAGCTAACAACAATGAAGTGGCTGAGGCCAGAGGGTAGTCTATATCAAAGATGGAGTTCTTGTGCCCTTGCCTATTTTTGTCAGTATTTTGTCAGTGGTTGATACTCTCTGGTGGGTGTTAACATGTGATGAAAAGGCTTCACACTTTGTGTTTACTTTGTAGCCCTCCTTGTCCCTAATTTTTTTTTATTGTTAGCATATAATAAATTATTTGTTTCAGGGGTACAGGTCTGCTGTCCCTGATCTTTTAATATTTTTCTGATCAGATTTACTACTGTCTGTAATTCACTATATATATTCTAATTTCAAACCATGTGTCTTTCGATTCACAGTGAATGATGAGGTGCACTCCTCAAAACTTTGTTCATTGGGAGGATTACTCTTCACTCTGGGTCTTCATTGAAAACTTTGCATGACACTACAGTGAAATTTCCATTAATTTTAGTTTGTGTTTCCATTCTGCACAACAAACCCCTAAACCATGCTTTGGATTTTAACTCCTCCTTTATGAGGCTGAACAGGATTCCATCATATATCCATAGTTTGAGCTTATGGAGTGATGCTCTCTTCAGGAGGGATGGATATCATGGTGTCTGGGCTAATTTTTCATGTAGTTTGCTTGTGCTCTGTGTCTCACTCAGGCTCAGTCCTGAATAGACTTGCATCTTACAGTGAATGGTTGTGAGCTTACCTGACTTAATTTCCTGGTGTATCTGACAGAGTCCAGTTCATAATGTGCAGTTTGGGTCACATTGTCATTTAATGTGCTATGGTCAGATGTTTTGTCTCTGCCTGGGGTTTTTTCCAAAAGCTTGTAATTATTTGCTGCAGGTGGCTTGGATTTGTTCCTGAAGTTCAATAGCTGCGTTGTATTGTGTTTTTTATTGGATTTTTCCCCAAAATACTCCATGGCATTTTTCCCCCCACTGATATCTCCAATACCATAGGGTATTCCAGATCATATGACCCAAGCAACAGGGCTGCATACCTAGCAGCTTGGACTTGCTGCCACACCTTTTCCTGCTCTAAGTCCCATCTTAATATTGGGTCTTCTGAGTCACCCAGAAGATGGACCAAAGCAATATTCTTACCTGTGGACCATGTCATCTACAGAACCCAAAGAGGCGTACTAGACTTTGAAGATTTCTTTTTCATGGTGGGAGATGTGAATCACAGTAACATTCTTTTACTTTGAAGACCATGTTCCTAGAATATGACTTCCTGGTGATTTGACTCCTAAAATTGTACAAATATGTCTAGCCTCCAAATCTTTGCTGTGTTTAGTTCCCACCCCCTGAAGCCTAAGTGTCTTAAGCAGGCTTCTAGCTTGTTAGCCGCAATTTGTTCATCCAGCTCAATCAACCTGACATCATCAATGTAATCAATCAATGTGATGTTTCTCAGATTATCCAGACATTCCACGTCACTTTGAGCTTTATTATTATGACAGCAAGTAGAAGAGCTAACATAGTCCCAGAGAAAACCCTGTGTTGTGTGTTATTGTTGTTGTCGTTTTATGCAAGTGTAAGCTGTTTTGATATATTTTCTGGTAAGGGTAGGAAACAACACAATATCAAAACCTGCATGCGAGATCCTTGAGGAAATATTGAGCTGTTGTATTAAAGATACCACTTCTTTCATGGTGGTGCTACTTGGGGCTACTACTTGGCTGAACTACAGTTGTCTTCAGTAACCTTCCAGGATTCTTCCAGTTTCTATATTGTCAGTTGTAGTTTATTAAAGGAAGAGATCATAGCAATCATCTTGCTCCCACATCTTTTCAGTTCTTAAGAATGGTAGTAATATTGCCTTCCTCCTAGGATATGATGCTGTTTCTAATTAATTATCTTACATGGGAGGTAGAAGACATTGGTAGGTTCAGAGGTTTCCACTTGACCTCCCCTACGATGATAGCTTTTACCTCAGAGACCAAGGTCCTAGTTTGGAGATTGTGTCAACTGCCAAATATGTCTATCCCAATTTCTGGAACCAGAAAGATGACCACTTGGAGGTCTGCTGGACACCTTGAATCACTGCTAGCTTGGTGTTGGCCAGTACTTCAGAATATTACCTGAACCTTGTGTGACCCTGCTCTAACAAAGTGACCATTTTGATAGTTTTATGTGTCAATTTGACTAAGCAATAGGACCCAGTTATTAAATCAAGTACTAATCTATGTATTGCTGTAAAAATATCTTATAGATGAGGTTGATATCTATAATTGGTTGATTTTTAAATAAAGTAGATAGGTATTACTTCCTCCATATGGCTTTCTCAAATGCCTAATACATTATACACCCCAGTTGAGTTCTTTCTCTTATGCAACTTGATTCACCAGTAAAATAAATTGTTAACAACTAGATCACAACCTTATGTCGTGAACTGTTTGTACCTCACCTTCTATTAGTGCTGGGCTCTCTTCAGATGGTGAAGGACGCTGCTTCAAAATTCTACCTCATCACTTGCTTAGATCACTACTGGTACCAAGAGTTACAGGTCGAGTTCACTGGTAGAAAATGCAGAGATGGTGTTTGAAGTGTATAATGTTGGGGCGCCTGGGTGGCTCAGTGGGTTAAAGCCTCTGCCTTCGGCTCAGGTCATGATCTCAGGGTCCTGGGATCGAGCCCCACATCGGGCTTTCTGCTCAGCAGGGAGCCTGCTTCCTCCTCTCTCTCTCTGCCCGCCTCGCTGCCTACTTGTGATCTCTCTCTGTGTCAAATAAATAAAATCTTTTTTTAAAAAATGAAGTGTATAATGTTTATTAAAGATCAGTACCTGTGAAAGGGGAGAAAGGAAGCAAGATTAATCAAAGGAGAAAGTCCAGCTTCAGGGCAGGCTTGACAAAGCCTTATTTAGCCTGGAACAGAACTCTGGAGAGAGTGTTTTCCATTCAAGTTATCCCACAAGTGAGAGTGGGCTGGACTTTACTACCCACTCCATTTAGTCGGTGGACATGGGTTGGCCTTGGAGGGGGCAAGAACAAGGCATCCTTCTGCAGCTGAGGCACACCCAAGGAGGTGATAGCTGGATCTCCGCCGACCTCACTTTTAACTGTTGGGCAACAAGTCATTTCTTGAGAAGTGTGAGTGGCGCATCTCCACATCTTCATGTCTACCAAGAAGCACTCTGTTCATTCTTGTATTGTCATGCTCACCCTGCTTCATCTGTTGACCTATCTTGTTTTTCCTGGTATGCCGTGATATTTTTGAAGGAAAAATTTTTATTATAGTCACCTTTGTATTTTCCAGCCAACCATAGTGTTTGGTTTAGATGCTGCTCAATACATGGTTGTTGAGTACATTAAATTCATTAATTTATTTCCCAATATCTACTGGAGAAAATATTTGTCAGGCAGAGTACTAGATGTGGTTAATATTGCAACGATAAGTTAAGTATGGCTTTTATCAGAATAGAGCTTATGGTAAGAAGGGATGACAAGATGATCTAAAAATTATGGTACTGGCTTTGAAGCTCAAATGTAATATCATGTCAAGTTACAAAACTTCAGGCAAGTTATTTAGCATGACTCTCAGTTTTTTCATTTCTCCAATAAGGATTATAATATTTAACAGGCATATTTATCCTGAGGATTAGAGATATTATAAATAAAATATTGAAGCTTATTCTGAGCATTGCAGATAGCAAGTTAAAGTAACTGACTCATAATAGACAATTTTGTTATTTTGGATTGTTCAAAGACAGACTCTGAAATGAGGGCTTTGATGCAGGTAGAGTTTGGGGAGGCAATCTTAGAAGTAGGAAAATGACACAGAGAAGGGAGAAAAGCCAAGGCACACCTGTGAGTGGGATTCCATTCTGGACCAATGGGGTTCGAGCCTACCAGGACCTGCTAATAAACTTCAAATTGTCCATTGGAAGATCAACAAGGTTGGAGCTTTTATCCACTGACTCCCTTTCCACGTTAATTAAAGGCTGCCTTCTGGGATGTCAGCTCCATCTCTCTCATGGTTTGGGACTTGGGGTGCAGGAGAACCTATCAGCTTTTCTGGGACTTGGAGAAAGCCATGTGCAGAGGAGAAGAGAGGTGAAAGATCCACATGCTCGAGGCTGGAAGGTGCCAACTTGCGAGGGACCAAAGCTCTGGGTAGATGCAGGTATGCTGAAGGGTATGGGGGAGGGGCTTTTGAAGGGCGAAGGGCTTCTGTCACGTTGGCCAGGAAAGGAGAGTAGCAGAGTAGCTCTTGTTGCTGTGGCTGATGCTGCAGCTGTTTTTGTCATGGTTTTTAATTATTAGCACTACTTTTGTCACTATTTCAATTCTTTTTTTTTTTTTTTTTGTGAGAGAGAGGATGTGAGTAGGGATCTGGGAGGGATAAAGGGAGTGGGAGAGAGAGACAGAGAGTCTTAAGCAGGCTCCACACCCAGTGTGGGGCTCCCTCTCACAACCCTGAGATCATGACCTGAGCCCAAATCAAGAGTTTGTGCTTAACCGACTGAGCCATCAGGCACCCCATCACTATTTTACTTCCTAAGAATCAGGTGAATCAAGGAAATGACCCAAGTCTGCAGAGTAACAAAGACTGTTATCATTTCCTATAGGTGACTTATAAGAAAATTAGTGCCAAAAGTGGAGATTCACTTCAAATAAAGATGGTTAATTTTCAACATTCATTTTCCAAAGGTATCTCAAAGGTGGGTCCTGAAACAGACAAACTGGTCCTAGGGTTAATTATTGTGGTTTCCCTTGTTATTCTACCGGTTTTCTGCAATTTAGTGTCTTTTCTTGTGTTCTCCCTCCATGTCTGTTTGCCCGAAGCCTGTGGTCTGGGCATTATGCCCAGTTTGATTTAATTTTGGTTTCCTACTTATGCAGCATCCTAGCTGTGGTTTGGAGATGACATTTTACAAATTGTGTTTAGGCGTTTTTGTTTATTTATGGTGGAACAAGTACAGAAAGCTTGTGCCCAGCCTCTTTGGATAATAACGTTTAAAATAGGAGAAATAAAACTAATAGCAAATGATAATACATACAAATGTGTGATTATACAGAACACTAGTGCATGTTTACATGCCTTCAAATGGAGCTGTGGATATAATAACAGGACATTGCTGTCTTATTTCTATTCTTTTTTTCACCTCTTTCCATAAAACCCGAAAAATAAGAGAGAGGACAGAACAGAGGCGTATGGCCATGGTGTGCCATCTGAAAGGATTGGGCAAGCATGTGGTGGCACCTGCAGTGAGCTGGAGATTCACTGAGGCTTCACAAAACCCAGAGCCAGGAACTGAGCTGAGTCCCAACCAAACTCTCAAATCGCCAAAGGTGAGCTAGACTTACAGGAACGTAAGCAAACCTGCTGTATCACATCGTGCGGATAACGTCCTGTTGAAGCTCTTTTAGTTTGTGGGTGGAATCTGAGCTAGGTCCCGTAGTGTTTCTGGTCATCTTCCTGTATGAAAACGTCCAGGGCCGTCACTGTAACCTATCATCCAGTTTAAAGCTTCTCTCTATCGCCAACTTGTTCTGCCTTAGACGAGAACACCTGAATTTGGGTGGAGGCCAGGAGGGGCTTCTCTGTGTGTCCATTACATGTTCCTTCATCTCTCCCTTGTCCTTCTGCCCCGTGCTGCCCCTGAGCCTCAAGACACAGAGGAGAGGTAATAGGCAGCCACATGGAAATGATGTTTCATGGCCAGTGGTGTTATGCTCTGCCGATGTTCATGCGCTTAATTATTCCATCTCGGAGTGCCTTTGAGGGCTCCTTGGAGCCTCCACAAATGGAAACCTCTTCAAGTGGGAATGTCCCAGGTAAGAAGTTCTGGTACCTCCCTGTGGTAGGGACGGTGCACCCCTGGCTGCTCTGTCTGCTCCCGCCACTTCTTTGTCATCCCAGAAGCTACCTCTTGCCTTCAGATGTCTTCGGCATCTCAGGCATCGATCCTTAAGTCCTTTGACGTTCAAGGAACACATACCTCTGATTATTTCCCTGGAAGCCCCTCACTTGCTTTAAAAGCAAAGGTCAGAAAGCCCTCCTCAGCCCAGTGAGTAAGAATTGACTGCATATCTCTCCCACTCCCTCTTTAGTCTCTCTCACTCTCTCTCTCCAATAAATAAGTAAAGTCTCAAAAAAAAAAAAAAAAAAGAATTTACTGCATGTCTTCAACCTTCACCAAAGTAGGTCTTCTAGCCTGCATCCTCTGACCTCCTCTGCCTACATGATAGGGTACTTCTGATACAACCACCGCCTGCCTACCATTCATTTGCAAGACCTGTAATGCAGTGGTGTACTTAGAATCAACTATTCTGTCCTCAGCATTTGTGACTTTTGTAGAATCTCTGTCTGTATCCTGCTGTGAACAGATCCACAGTAGGAGTCAGGGGAGTGAACAGATCCATAGTAGAGATCAGAGGAGTGCATTTGTGGAACGTCAAAATACTGTGGCTTCACTTCTGCACGCCCATCTGTAATGCAACACCAAGTTTACCATGAGATCCTGAGGGGCGTTGCCTAGGATTCTGAAGCAGGATGATGTTCTGGTGTTTCCTGCCTGGAAAACAAGAAAAAGAGTAGCTCACTAACTGAGAGGTGGTGTATGACGTAGACATGACAAGCCTGGGGTAGCTGAGCCCTAGATTTGCTGTATCTTAATTCCGCAGGCTCATGGACCCATAAAAGATATTTAACCTCTCTTGGCCTCAATTTTTATGAATAAAATGGAAATAATCATAGTACTTACCTTACAGGTGATTATAAAGATGAATTGAGATAATATATGAGAAGTCCTTAGAACAGCACACATTATATGCTCAATAAATGCTAGCTATTATTGGCTTAGGGTTTTAGCATCCACCCCCAACATACAGCCACACACACAAAACGGTGACAGTGCAACCGCCTCTGCACAGCTGGTAATTCATTTCAATCAATCATTACAGCAGTTATGTGTAACTCTCTGCGCCAGAGCATTGTGCTAGTCACTGCGATACTGGGTGAGGACAGAGAAAGTAAATGAGTTACGCCTCATGATATCGTTGGGGGATCAGACACATACACAGGTATCAAGACTGTCTCCTGATATATTTAAAGTCTAAGGCAACTCATCTTTAAGTAACGCAAATCCAAACCAGAATGAGTAAACCACAGTTTACCACAGAGATTGGCAAAAATGTTAAATTTTAAGAATATCATATCTGTTGCCGGGGAGGGTGTTGAGAAATAAGTGCTATCATTATAAAGTGTGAATGGTCAACTTTTGTGAAAAGTGTACAAAAAGTGTCTATAAAAATCAAGATATGCGTGTCCTGTGATTGAGGTATCTTACTATAGGTACATGGACACCCTATATAGATAGTTTGGGAAAAGTTAAGCAAAATACATAGTGATGTTTACTTCAACTTTGTAATAAGGGAAATAAAAGACTTGGCAAAAAAGTGTCCTTCAGGACAGGGCTGGCTATATAAATTATGGCATATCCAAATGATGAAATACTGTGTGACATTTGGAAGGACTGAAATAAATAAGTGTGAGCTGATATGGAAAGATAACCACAGTATGTTATGAAATAGGGAAAAAAAGCAAGGCCAAGACACCATACAAACTTCATGTATACATATATTTATACGTCTTCATGGAGTAAAGTACCGAAATATTTTTAAAAGGCCATGAGCAAAAACTGTAAGCACTTAATATTTTTGAGGAAGTGCCTGAAATAGTGGAGTATTTACTTTTATTTTGTGCAATTCGAGGCAATTTTAATTTCCACCCCTCTCCCATACTATTATTTTAAAGTCCAGGAAATAATAATCCCCTGAGAAAAGAGGGTGACCTATGGAGTTTCTTCAGCCTCCACTGCAGACTTGTTCTTCACACCGCTAGTCTCTCCAATGGGCTTCTCTATGACCCACCTCTGTGGATGACTCATGTTTGCACCGGACTTGTTTGGAATTTGCTCCCCCTGCTCCCAGTGGAAGCGTTCTTGCTCTGGCTGGGCATCAGCAAATATGGGAAAGCAGAAATGCCAGCATCTCTCTCCCCATTGATCATTAAGTGCAATTTTGGGGGTGGAAGCAGACGCTTTTCCTCTGTAATGTCCCCTGAGGATGGTGACCTGATTCTGGGGCTGAGAAGCATGGAATTTCTCCTGTTTGTTTCACAACTCCTGCTTCTTACAGAGTGGTGCCATCTTAAGGTCCAGCTTCCACATTATAAGTGCTTCATAGTTTGTCTGCAAATGAGCTGGGGCCTCACATTGCTCTGAAGCCCCTCACTTTTGCTCCCTGCTCCTTCCCCAGCTTACTTGACTGTTTCTCCTCTGACCCCTCAGCTTTGCTCTTGCTCAGACCCACCTGCAGCTCCGAAATCTTGCCCAAGCTTCTCATCTTGCCTCTGATGTGTGAAGTCAGCTATGTTTTCTAAATTTGCTCAGTGTTTTGACCTCTCTCATCAGGATTACAGACCCTCTTAAGTGAACTGACCCTAAACAATAGTCCTAGATAGCAAAACCTTCTGTTCCAGAATTCCATTTACTGGCTCTGTCCCTGTAAAATTACCTGTCAGTTACCTGTCAATGGGTTTACTCTGTAACTGTCTTCACCCACCATTGGGAAATTCTATTTTTGTTTTGTAGTTTTGTGCTGAGTTATCTGCCTTACCCAGACCTGACCCACTAAAGCAGTATTTCTTAAAATTTAATGTAATTTGATTCACCTAGGGATCTTGTTAAAATGCATATTTAGATTCAATAAGTCTGGGGTTGGGCTCAAGTTTCTTATTTTTTAACAAGCCCCCAGGTGATGTCAATGCTGCTGATGCTCCATGGTCCATGCTCCGTGGTCCATGCTTCTACTGAGTAGAAGCATTAAAACTGCTATATCCTGGCTTCCTGTTTCTACCCTATTAGTGTCCTTCAGCCACACATTAATTCATTCCCCACTTTGACCAACATTAGCAAGTGGATCATGGCGGTTAGTAAATGGCATGATCAAGATTTAACCTCCAACTTCAGTGTCTACACTGAGTAGAAAAAGGTTTCTCAGTCTTTGAATAATAATTATAACTCATACTTATTAAGAATTAAACAAAATGTTTTATATTTATGATCTTTAAAAAATTATATCTTCCAACAATTCTATGAAGTAGGCACTAATATTTTTTTTTTAAGATTTTATTTATTTATTTGACACAGAGAGAGAGAGATCACAAGTAGGCAGAGAGGCAGGCAGAGAGAGAGGAGGAAGCAGGCTCCCTGCCGAGCAGAGAGCCCGATGTGGGCCTCGATCCCAGGACCCTGAGATCATGACCTGAGCCGAAGGCAGAGGCTTTAAACCGCTGAGCCACCCAGGCGCCCTAGTAGGCACTAATATTATCCCAACTCATGTTTGAGTACTCTGAAGTCAACCAACTTGCATGAGGTCTTACAATAAGTCATGGGGTTGAAGTTTAAATCCAGAAAGCAAGATTGCTTTTTCAGACAAATACTTTTAACTGTCAGGTGTATGTGTGTGTGTTTTCATAATATTTGCCTAATAAGTAGACATGGTCAGGATATAAATCACTATGTGACTCCAAACTGATGTTCCTTACTTTTGCTGCATCCCTACCCTAAGAAGATGTACAAACACATATATTTTTAAATTAGCTTTTAAAAAATTAATGCAGAGACTGCACTTTTTCCATTGGATATTCTTTCTTGCTTTGTCAAAGATTAGTTGACCATAGAGTTGAGGGTTCTCTTTAATGTTTCATTGATCTATGTGTCTGTTTTTGTGCCAGTACCATTCTGTCTTGATAATTGCAGCTTTGCAATAGAGCTTGAAGTCCAGTATTATGATGCCACTAGCTTTGATTTTCTTTTTCAACATTCCTCTGGCTATTCAGGGTCTTTTCTGGTTCCATACAAATTTTGGGATTGTTCTAGCTCCATGAAAAAAATGTTGATGGTATTTCGATAGGGCTTGCATTGAATTTATAGATTGCTCTGGGTAGCATAGACATTTTTACAATATTTATTCTTCTAATCCATGAACATGGAATGTTTTAATTTCTTTGTGTCCTCCTCAATTTCTTTCATAAGTGTTCTATGATTTTTAGGATTCAGATCATTTTCTTACACCATACACAAAGTTAAGCTCAAAATGGATGAAAGACCTAAATTCGAGACAGGAATATATCAAAATCCCAGAGGGGAACACAGGCAGCAAACTCTTTGACTTTGGCTAAAACAACTTTTTGCTAGACATGTCTCCAAAGGCAAGGGAAATAAAAGCAAAAATGAACTATTGGGACTTTGCCAAGATAAAAAGCTTCTGCACAGCAAAGGAAAGTCAACAAAACTCATAGGCAATATATGGAATTGGAGAAGATATTTGCAAATGTCATATCAGATAAAGGGCTAGTATCCAAGATCTATAAAGAACTTATCAAACTCAGCACCCAAACAACAAATAATCCAGTCAAGAAGTGGGCAGAAGACATGAACAGACATTTCTCCAAAGAAGACCTACAAATGGCCAACAGACACATGAAAAAATGCTCAATATCACTCAACATCAGGGAAATACAAATCAAAACCACAATGAGATACCACCTCACACCCATCAGAATAGCTAAAATTAGTAAGACAGGAAACAACAAATGTTAGTGAGTATATGGAGAAAGGGGAAACCTTTTACACTGTTGGTGGGAATGCAAACTGGAGCAGCCACTCTGGAAAACAGTGTGGAGTTTCCTCAAGAGGTTAAAAATACAGCTACCCTACAACCTAGTAATTGCACTACTATGTATTTACCCCAAAGATACAAATGTAGTGATCCAAAGGGGCATGTACACCTGAATGTTTATAGCAGCCATGTGCACAATAGTTAAACTGTGGAAAGAGCTGAGATGTCCACTGACAGACGAATGGATAAAGAAGATGTGGTCCATATATTCAAGAGAATATTACTCAGTCGTCAGAAACGGTAAATAATTACCATTTACATTGATGTGGTTGGAACTGGAGGGTATTATGCTGAGCAAAATAAGTCAATCAGAGAAAGACAGTTATCATATGGTTTCACTCAAACATGGAATATACAAAACAGCACAGAGGATCATAGGGGAAGGAGGGGAAAACTGAATGGGAAGTCATCAGAAAGGGAGAAAAACAAGACTATAACTGTAGTCTTAACTATAGAAAACTGTGGGTTGCAGGAGGGAAGGGAGAGGAGGGGGATGATGTAATTGGGTGATGGGCATTAAGGAGGACATGTGATGTAATGAACACTGGGTATTTTATGCAACTGATGCATTGTTGAACACTACATCTGAAACTAATGATGTACTATATGTTGGTTGATTGAATTTAAATATAAATAAATAGATAAATAGCATGTATTGCATGGAGCACTGGGTGTGGTACACAAACAATGAATCTTGGATCGCTGGAAAAAAAGTAAAAAAAGATAGATAGATAGGTAGATAGATAGATGGATAGATAGATAATGTTCAGGATGATAGCCTCAGCCCTTAAATCTTCATCCTTCATTTTTCTTTTTTAATTTGCAAAAAGTCTGAGTTCTAGCCTCAAATCAACCCTTTAGTGTGCTAGAGATCCTCATCCATATTTGTTAGAGAGGTAGGGATTCTGTTGGATCAATTTTAACATCAGAATAAACAGGATTTGTGAGCCTACACATGTGTCCACCTGTCTGAGATTCTGATACACATTGTCCAGATGGGGTCAAGGGATCTGTAATACAAAAGACCCAGAAGATCCAAATTTATACCTTGGTTAAGAACTCCATGACTAAATGATCCCTAAGCGATTTATTTTCACACTCAAAACTAGCTGTGACACTAATCCCCAGTAAATTGTGTTCTCCCTTTCAGTGTGGAGCTTATTGTCTTCCCTGTAAGAGCAGACAGTGCTGGAAGAAGCTCGTTTCATGTCTGAAATCTTTTCCACTCAAGGTGAATGATTAGTGTGACTGTTGCTTCTCCTAGAGCAATCCCAATGTGGAATGCACTGTTGGTCAGGTGATAGGTGGCTTAATTAGCAGGAGTCAATGCACAGCTGCTAGCAGTCTGGGGCTCTGTAAGGCTGTTGAGCATCTGTTATGACTTTACGAAAGCTGGAGGGCAGGAAGCCATGGGGAGTAGTCTATTTCTATGGTGTGTGTTTCCGTTGATGAAATTGTCTGCATGCAGAATGAGCCCATTGATCTTTATTTGGAAAGTCTTGAGAATCTTCTTTGCTTGAAAGCATGTGGCAGGCTTTCACTGTTTACCAGAAAGCAGAGACCATAATGGGAGTATTGAGTGACACATGGCACAGTTATCTTGGGTCAGCCGTGAAAGTCTGCATGTTCTCATTTCTCACCTAAAGATGTTTTCTCTCTCGCGCGCGCACGCATGCACGCAATTAAATTATAATCATTAAATAGAATAGTAGAGGTCCAGAGAGGCCATCCAGTATAGTAGTCCTTGAGTACTGGCCAAGAGATAATTATTTTTCCAACCTTTATCTTTATATATAATTTTCTTGTGTTAGGACATTCTAGCAATATATGTTTACAAATCTCTAAAATGGTTCCTATACATTTGGGGATTCCAATTTGGGGCATTCCTCCTACTACTGATAGTAAAGTTGAAGCCCAGAGCAGTGAAACTCATTGTTCACATGCAGAGAGTTAATAAAACAGAGTCCAGATTACCTGATTCCTACCCTACTCTTTTCCATACTCTATGTTACTACATTTCTTGTCACCCACCAATTACCACACCAGGGCATTCCTGCACTTCATATTAGATATTTTTGTCTGCCAACTACTCCATTTTCCCTTTCTTAAAATATTTTATTAATTTATTTGACCCAGAGAGAGAGAGATCAGATTACAAGTAGGCAGAGAGGCAGGCAGAGAGAGAGAGGAGGAAGCAGGCTCCCCACTGAGCAGAAAGACCAATGTGGGGCTTGATCTCAGGACCCCGAGATCATGACCTGAGCCGAAGATAGAGGCTTTAACCCACTGAGACACCCAGGTGCCCCCAACTACTCCATTTTCTTAGGCAACTGCTCATCTCCTTTGCAATAATGTGATTTTGTGCAGTGACCAATCATAGGACCCCCATTCTCTGACCCCATAGGGTGTGTAACCCAGAACCTCAGTCACTCAGTCCACTTGTCTTAGAACATAGTCCAGGGTGGTGCCTATAATCAAGCTCAGCCACAAGAGCTCTTCTTCTGGGCTCTTCAATCTGAAGGTAGGAAGTACTTACCCTTCAGGTTACAAAGATGAATGGAGGAAGTACATTTTCTTTGGAATAGGGTGAGAACTTGGTTGTATTTGGGGGCAATGAGGCTACAAATAAGACAAGCAGAGCCAAGAGGTGGAGTTTAGGAAGGACGAGAAAGAGAGTGAGTTTTTCCACTCAGCCTTTAATGCCTGAGTTCAGTACTTTCTGAAGCAAGTTCTTCCCAAAGAGACAATGCATTTCCATTAAGTCTCTGTATCATTTCCGCTGAAGTGGAATGAAATGTGTCCCCCAGACTTCATATGTTGAAGCTCTAAATCCCAGTGTAATGTTGTTTGGAAATGAAATCTTTGGGAGGTAATTAGGTCATGGTAAGTGCTCCTGAAGAGATTAGAACCCCTGATGTATATATGTTGGTAGAAAGATAATGATAGCTAGCTGGCTAGATATCCATGTGTGCACAAAGAGGAGGTCAGCACACAGAGGCAACCTGCAAGCCAGGAAGAGGGCCCTCACCAGAACCTAACCATGTTGGCACCCTGATCTTGGCCTTCCAACCTCCAAAATGTGAGAAATAAATGTCTGTTCTTTAAGCCACCCAGTTTATGGTATTTGTCAAAGCAGCTCAAGGTTAACTAAAACATCCTCTACCTACTTATTCACATCCTGTTGACAATGGTGCCCCAATTTAAAATTATTTTCTAATTGTTAACTCTCTACCAATCTTCTTTCTGTCTTCTATTTCTCTAGCTTGAGTTTTGCCCATGGGATTTACTAACTAAAACAAATAATCCCTGTTAACTTCTGCATCCTCTTGGTTTTAGGATCATCAGTTTCTACTTACAACAAATACCCTCACTGAACTTGGCCACTAGCTCTCAGACTGTAAGTCAGATGATAAAGTGAGAGGACCTGGGCTTTGAATGTCGTTGTTCCTAAGTGTGATTTAAACACAGCTATTTAAAAACAATGGGGTCATGAACAAGTTGCTTATGAGTGCTTCTCTTCCTTTGTAACCATGCTAAAATGAGTACTAGAAATAATAGAAATTAAGGAGTGAGTGGCACTAATTATTTAATGGCTCATATATCATTATTTTCATATAGCTGATTTATTCTTATTACAGTGACTTTTGTGATTGTCCACTGAGAAGAACCGACAGGAGCCAAGCCTTGATATTATTCCAAGAAGGCTCCACGGCCTTCCCTGTGAATGACTTTGGCCGAGTCTTTTTCACCTCCTGGAGTCAACGCTTAAACTGTAAAACAGTATAATAAAGCCTGAACTTCCAGTCTTCCAGTCTTTGAAAGAAGCAAGCTGGATCTTTTCTGTGAGGGCATTTTGCAAAGTTAGGTTCTTTTTTCTTTTTTTTTCTGACTAGGTGTCCATCCAGGTATGTTATCTTTGTTTGCCTTCTTCTAGTTTTTCTCATAACAGAGCTCTCTGTAAATTTCCCTGACCAAAACCAGGAAATAAACCTAAAGATACAGAATTCAAAACCCATTAATAAGCAATGGAACCAACAGAAAGGAAACAACAAAAAATATGTCCTCCAGCATATTGTGATATAGAAGAAAAAGCAATTACCAGAAATGAATGTGTGTTCAGGATGACTTCCTTCATTCAAAAAGAAAATGCTCCAGAGCCAGCCCCCACAATATGGCATATGCATCCAGTTGCTGAATGGCAATATGATTTTGTCCCTACCTTTTACAGACATGATTGAGTGATAACATCAGAATGGGAAAAAAATATGGTTGAAATGCACACCAAATGTTCGGCGAGCTGAGTGGCTTGCATTTGTGTTTGATTACATGCATTTATTTATTTAGTTAGTTAGTTAGTTATTTTTTACATGCATTTATTTGGTGTGTATGTATGTCTGTGTCGGGGGGGGGGTGAAGGAGGAGAGTCGTGGTGCCAGAAGATTCAGGCCTCGGACAAGAGGGCATTGATGTTTCTAGATGAGAGAAAAAATACCAAATGAATACTGTTGGGCCATACCACTCCACCTTTCTAAGAAGCCAAGGGACCAGGTATTCGTTCTTTTTTCTCTCTTCCTTCTCAGGAGCATTTGGTCATCCACCTTATCCTCTTCTTTTGTAGTGGCCACCAGGTAATATCTTTGTTGATAGTTGGTTTATCCTGAAAATGGCAGGCACCAAAATCCATTTTCTAGGAGCTTCGAATTCTAAGGTACCCAAGATATTATTGTCAGAAATTTGACCCACTCTTTTCCAAAACCATTGGAAATCCACTTGGTTTTAAATGACTAGAGA